>CAUYRH010014661.1:0-33677 GCA_963574655.1 Perodicticus potto
GTAAATGAGAAAATATCATGAATGTTATATCAATCAGGTTGATAAAAATATCTCCGATTGTATGGGAAGCCCGCACACTGTACTCCAAGACTGAATTATTGTACACAGTTATGACTCAATAAAAAATAATTAAAAAAAAAACAAACAAAGTTGATTTAAAGAGAAAGGACTTTGAAATGTAATGTCTACCCCAAATAAACTCAAAGCATATTCCTCCTTTTTCTCTGAACATTGGTAAGAGTAAGAACAACCACATTATGGATAACCAGAGTGCACTACCCCTAGTAAGACAGGTACTTACATATCTAATTTCAAGTTAATCACTTACACAATGAGAATTTCTTTCTTCCTTTCTTTTGTAAGTAAGTAATGGAGTCAACTGCCTCTACTAAAATTTGAATAGAATATGTCTTTTGGAAACAGCTGTTGTAGGATTGAGCTAGTTTGGCCATTAAGAGGAGCTTTTAATTTTCAACTTAAATCTCAAGCAGATAAATTGGTTTCTGAATCGAAGCAAAGTAAAAATGAAAAGAGGATGTGCATCCTAACAGCTTCCAGTCAAGCCTAGTTATGCTGATTAAAGAGGTTCTGCAGCCACTTCAAAAAAGCAGCCAGCTCCTGAGTTTGCTTAACCTCTGCAGATTGTTTCAGTTATTTTTTTCCTTCGCCTCATCTAGCTCTTTTATCTAGTTATTAATGGGAAGATATTATGGTCTTTACAATTTTCATTTAAAAATAACATTTTGAATTGTTATTGGAACTGGAATTACAAATACTGGATGTAAGGCTAATTACCAATATTCTACATTTAGAGCAAACTAATGCATATGGAAACAGCAGCTCAATATTTTAGAAAGTGCCAATTTGCTAAAAATAGATAAATATGGTGATTATTGCTGGAATTAATTCAAGAACATTCGAAATGAGTTGACTAATGTCAAGGAGTAGCATTTCTCTGATATAAATCCAGCAGGGCTGTTTTACACTCGTTATTGCCCAATTTTTATTTATTTATTTATTTTGCAGAAACTGATTCTATAAACTAAAAAAGGAGAAGTTAGAGAAAAGCTACATCATGCCAAATTAGCAAGAATATATGGTAGCTAGTATCTGTCTTAGACAGCTGGTACCTGCCAGAGTTAGGCCTCTGGAAGACTGTGCAAACTCTGTCATCTCCAGATATGAAGATATACTCTAATCTTTCTTTTTCAAGTATATAAGCTCCTGGGTTGAGTAGTCTGTATGGTTATAGCTTTCTTTTAGAGCCATTGGTAATGATAATACTAAGAATATGTAGTAGAGGCCAAATTAAAAACTACCAAAGGGAAAAGTTAATGGTCTACCACATTTGACATAAATCTCTCCTGATCTGGGTAGCTACCCTACTGTGGGTATACAGGTATATATGCAGGAAACTCTTTCTCAATTTATTGTCTCACTAGACTTACAGGTGTAGGCTTCCAGAAATTGTTTCTAAACTTTGTGACCTCACCCTTCTTCCAGTCATAGAAACTGAGCCAGTGACAGTAATGAGCTGATCTAAACAGGACCAATAATACAAAGTATTCCTTCTCATTCATATCCCCTCTCTCTCTTTCCTCATTTAGAATTTTGAACTAAGAAATAGAGAAGCTAGGATTGTTAGTAACAGTCTTTTAGATGCAGAGCTCCAGAAAGAGAGTTTATCTGTGCTGTTGAGATTCACAAATCTGCCCTAGTTCCAATAGGCTTGGTTATTCAACATAATTTCATATGAGCTCTAGCTTCTTTTTTTCTTCAATATATTCCCTCTTACAGAGCCTTATGTTACTTGAGCCCAATTATAAAACACAGGAATAGAAGTGGTGTGTGCTATGGTAGAGAAAGAGAGAAGGAGAGAGAGAGGAATATGGCTAAAGTGAAAGATTAAAGGTGATACTGATTATTGACCAACTACAAATTTAATTAAATAAATTAATAAATTATTATGTCCTTCTTTATAACAGCTTATTTTAAAATTTCTACGTAATGGCCAGGCGCAGTGACTCACTCCTCTAATCCTAGCACTCTGAGAGGCTGAGGCAGGTGATTGCCTGAGCTCACAAGTTTGAGACGAGCCTGAGCCAGGGCGAGACCTCATCTCTAGAAATAAATAGGCAGGCATTGTGGTGGGTGCCTGTAGTCTCAGCTACTTTCTGAGGCAAGAGAATCGCTCAAGCCCAAGATTTTGAGGTTGCTATGAGCTGTGATGCCATGGAACTCTACTAAAGAGTGACAAAGTGAGATTCTGTCTCCAAAAAAAAAAAAATTCTAGTCAACATACATTACAGTTTACAAGAACCCCCTGTATAAAAGTATTTTTGCAAAATATGTATGATACTGATTTTTTTATGTTAGACTTTTTGGCTTCTCGGAAAAACAGAATCTCTTGGACTAACTTGATCTGATCATTATGTTTTAGAATATTTTCAAATGTTATCCATATATTTAAGAAGTCAGTTTCTTTGGGTTGCAGAATTCTATTACTTTTTTGGTCCAGATGAGAATTTGACAAATGTTGTTGCATTAAACTGGTAATGTATCCCAGTCACAACCAGAACACAGGAAAAATGAAATATCTTCAGTGGCGATCCTGAGGGCTCAGAAAATTATAGCATTTAGAATTGAATTTAGAAAGTTCAGGATTACATATTACCTCTCTGATCAGGTTTGTTTCTGTTGCATCGAGGAATCTTGAAGCCGTTACGGAAATAGTGCTCAGGTGATAATAATCTGAAGTGTGCTTCCCCCAGCCAGGCTGCACCTCCCAATTTAGTCTCCTAAAGCAGCCCAGCATCCTCTCTCTACTCTTCTGCCTGACTGGACCCTCATGTGATGGATGTGAGCACAGCATGCCTGGTATGCTTAGTGCTGAGAACCCAATTTGGAGGTGAAGTGGGGGTGGGGATGTGGGAGAAACAGCAGACTTAGCAAATGGAGAAGAGATGTGAGAAGAAAAGACTAAACAGAAAAAGACAAAAAGGGAAACAGTGGATACTTCTAATGCACTTGAACCGATCCTTGGGTCTTCTGACAGTTTCAAACGTTATCCGTATATTTAATGGATATAAACGTTGGCTTACCTATCTTCTGTCACTGAAGTTTTCAAAGAAAACAATACATATATATTATGCTCCCATCCATTAGCAGGGTTAACATTTGCTCGGCAGAGATTAAGAAAGGGAGGTGGAAATGGAGAGTATATATATATGTGTGTGTGTGTATATATATATATATACACACACATACAGAGAGCAAGTTTGCATAGAGCCATGAATATTTTAAGGGTCAATATATGAAATTCTTTTTTTTTTTTTTTTTTTTGAGACAGAGCCTCAAGCTGTCACCCTGGATAGAGTGCCGTGGCATCACAGCTCGCAGCAACCTCCAATTCCTGGGCTCAAGCAAGTCTCTTGCCTCCACCTCCCAAGTAGCTGGGACTACAGGCACCCACCACAATGCCCGACCATTTTTTGGTTGCGGCCATCATTGTTGTTTGGCGGGCCCGGGCTGGATTCGAACCCGCCAGCTCAGATGTACGTGGCTGGTGCCTTAGCCCTTTGAGCCACAGGCGCCGAGGCATGAAATTCTTTAATTACTAATACTTTACATTTGAAAAACACATTTTTTACAAAACACTTTTATTTTTTTCACTTTATTTGAGCCTCACACTAAACCTACTGAAAAAAAAAAAAAAAGGCAAGTCAGGATTTGGAGGCTTCTTTGTATGTGCCCATTCTTTACAGATGGATAAACTGAGGCTCAGAAAGGTTAAATTACTTACCCAAGATCACTTGTCAAGCAATTGGCAGAGCCAGGTCTAGAACCCAGAAGAAGGGTTTATTTCACTACAAAGACATGAAACAGGACATTAAACAAACAACATCTAAGAAAATAAGATCTATAAATAATTAAAATAGGAAATTTGGAGGGTCACATTCCCATACTAACCCGAAATGAATGACTGCAAGGTCATTCTAATCTAACCACACAGGAGTGGGAACTGCAACCCCCTTGTGAGCTGAGTGTGCATTTATGAAAAATCCACTCTGAAGAAGTACATAGGAATGAACTTCTGTATGAAAACATGTCTCTGAACATTTACTCCCTTAATAAAAATTTATCGAAAATCTACTATGTACCAGACAGTACTTAAAATATCTGTTTTGTCTAAAATAATTGGAAAGTTGGAAGAGACAATTTTTTTCTTAAAGTTCTCCTTTCCTAGCTTCACCCACTAAATGCTAGCATGCGCTAGTATTACTTAATCAGTAAAATTCTGGTTGGATGTGAGGGGAGGAGAAAAAGATAGGAAAACTAAATGGCAAAGAGATTGGAAGCATTGAGCAAGATACAGAATAAAGGTATGAGGACTAAGGAACACTCCTTAACTTTAGCAGTTAAAGACACACTTGACTTACAAATTATTGAATATTACTGTTCTTCTCAAGGCCATGCCAATTCATTCAGAGAAAATAAACTGCTTAGAGTTTGGCAAGAGTATCTTCATAGAAAGCTATAGGTGCAATTTGCCCCACACTGGGCACAACAGACCTGCTGCAGAAAATAAGTCCCTTCAATCGATTTAAACCTATGAAAGACCCAATTGCAATGACTCTCATTCTTTTAACAGACAGTTGAGGGACTACTTACCATTCACCCTCCCTTTAGCTCCATACAAGATTTCTCTTTGTGGAATAATATTATGTGGAACTTCAGTGGGAAGAAAAGAAATCCAAATGAAGGTAAAACTAATTTTTAAGCACAGGCCAACAGTATGTGCATTTTTTAAAAAAAGTTTGAGTGGCCAATGAAATAAATCAACTAACAGCAAGACATTGATTGATTAGGTTCAATTGTAATAGTTGTGGAGGAAAGAACTTATGAAGATCCAAGAAAGGGGTAGCCACGTCCGAGGCTCTGGTAAGCTTGGAGGGTGGGATTGGCATGTGGAGGAGAAAGACATGGAAGGGAGATTTCCAGACAGTACCCAGCTACAGTAGTTTAGAGAAATATAGTCTACAAATGGGCTCATTTTATGTCTGTTTTTAGTAAAAACTGATGGTTGTCACGTCAATAAATCAATAACAAGAATCAATGATGATCAGCTCCCCTTGTGAATTTCATGCCAATAGTTTTTTTAAAAATCTGCTAGGGATTCTATCCACTTAGATATGCTACAACTTAGACTGTAAACCTGACTCCATATTTATTTAGCAAATAGATTTCTCATGGTTAAAACCAGTAGCTTTAGGTACCAAAAATTATTGTAGGCACTAGAGATAGAAAATAAGAATTAAGTTTTCATCCTTTCCTTCAAGCCCCTCATAGTGTGGACATCAGTATGTTAAAAAAAATTAATCTTGTATGGTACAGTAAGTCATAACAGAGATAGTACAAAATATAGCTTAGGCACAAAGAATGAAGAACATTAGTTAGGAAAGTTAAGAATAGTTTTAAAGATATAACTCTTCCAGGGAAAATGGGAATAATCCAGCCTGAAAGAGAAGTATAATGTGGGCAGAGAGTACAATCTGAGCAAGGCACCAAGGCCTGGAATATTGCTGTGTTGTCATAAGGTGAGAAGGGCAGGTATTTGAGGATGTGGTTGGAAACGTAGGCAAAACTAGATCATTTCATCCACGCTGAAGAGTTTATATCTTGATGAGTAAAATAATATGACCAGATTTGCATTATGTATATATAACCCCAGTGTTATTTGCAAAGATAGTTGAAGAGGAACAACATGGAGCTGGGAAGTCCATGCAAGCAGCTATTGACTTAGTCCAGATGAGAGGTAATAAAAATTCTGAGCCAGGTTGTTTATACAATCCAATAGCGTTGAAAAGCAGAGGATGTAATAAAAATCTTGTTAATTAGGATTTAGTAGCAGGATATAGGAAGTAAAAGAATGGACTGCATTTGGAATAACTCCCAGGTTTCCAGAGCTCTGAAGCTAGATGGATGGTGTTCTAGCAAGAAGGGTAGCTAAGGGAGACCATACATATGTGACACAAAATAGGAGACACTGTTTGGTTTTGTACATGCACATAAGATACATAAGGTTAGGCATCTCTGAAATACTTGACTATCTATGGATCAAGAGATCAAGATAGATATATGGTCTACAGACCTGGAAATCACACAGCTTGGTTCAAGCTCTGGATGGATGTGGATGGGATCACCTAGGATTAACAAGTTGAATGAGAAGAGGAATGGGTCAGGATCATGAACCAAGATATTGTTGATGTTTATGGGGGAAGGAAGTGAAAGAAGCCAGCCAAAGAGACTGAAGAGGTTCTGCCTGAGAGTGGGGAGAACAAGGAGAGCTATCCTGGTGGCTACTGAGGAGAAAGCTCCAGCAGCTGGCTGGACAGCAATACAAAATGCCAAAGAGATATCAAATAAGACAGACTGAAGGGTCATTGAACGTGGACGTGGCACCCTTTATAGAATGTGTTCCAGTGGAATTTCAGAAATGAAATCCTAATTAAAGTGGATGAAGCAGTGACGGGGAGCAAGGAAGAGGAGAAAGTGAGTGTGGAGAGACCACTTACAGGAACTTTGTTCTAAAAGATGAAGCAGAGCACCATAGACGGGGGACATAGAGTCAGGAGATGATCCTTTCAAATAAAGGAAACAGCATATTCACAGACCGTGGGGAAAGGAGTTAATACAGCACAAGAAGATGAAATCTCAAGCAAGAACAGGGCAGGAGAGGATGAGGTTCTGGAGAAAACATGGGGGAAGGTCCAAGAGGACAAGCAGAAGGCTCAACTATGACCAGAAGAAAGGCACCTCTAACAGAAAAAGGCAGACATGGGGGGCACTTGGCAACTCTGAAAAACTGGCAGTTCTGAGTCAGGCTCACATTGCAAAACTTGGAGAGAAATATTTTTTTATAATTGTATTGATCCTTGTTTTCATATTATATGTAATTGCTACAAAAGTTCTAAGGGAAATAGGATTTTTTATTTTTTTTGGTTTGTTTTTGGTTTTGGTTTGTTTATATTTTTTTATTTTGTTCCCATTGTACAGAAGGAAAGTGAAGGTTAAGATGATGTGATTAAATCAAGATCTCAGAATCAATAAGGGGCATCCACTAAGGACTTACAGCACAATGCTCTTCCCAACACTTCAGAGACTATTATGAAGATTTAATCACAGTGGCATGGATGCAACTTAACCCCTGACCGTATTCCAGAGATTCAAAAGGGGGAAGGAAATGCCTGTGCATGATCACTTCTTTGGTTTGCAGGACGCTGGTTTCCTTAATGCCTCTATTACAACTAATAGGGAAGAGAATAGTTCAGTGCTCTATATTCTCTTGAGATGACCTAGTTATGTATATTCTTTGAACTACTAATAGCAGAAGACTTTACTCTTGTCTCACTTCACCAATATGAACAAGGTGAACATTTGCTAAATATTTATGTTCTGTTATTGCTTGAAAGTACCCCAGGCCCCTTTCTCATGAGGCCAGATTAGACTGTGAAGTTGGTGGATTAATTCAGTCCCAGGCTTAACACTGACAATTTCACTATGAGTGAGGCAAAGGAGACCCGGAGCAACTCTCCCTCTCAGCATATAGAGCGCTGCCCTTTAGCATGAAACATCAAAGGAAGTTTCCTTAGCTTTGCCAGCTCAGCAAGAAAGAAAATTAACTCTGCATTCTCTTATTCCAGTTGCCTCAGCATGGGTTGGTAGAGGAGGGGGATGGGGAATAGAGTCACACAGACTCTCAGCATGAGAGATCAGGGCTTGTTACATACTCACCCTGGCATAAGTGAGACGGAATCACAAGAGTCACCAGAAATGAACACATTTCTAGATTCACCATGAATTTTCTAAGGTTCTCTGCAAGTCCAGATAATTTGTCAAAAAACTCACAAAATGCCTTTTAAGTAATTTTTTTCCGTTTAAATTCAAAAATGTGTGGTGAAAAATCCCTACTTAAAAAAAAAGTGAGCAAGCTTCAATCACATCAAGTAGAATGCCTCCATTTAATTAATTCACTGCGTCCCTGGATGACACTGGGTGTGGCTCAGGGAGATTTAGGAGGTATCCAATTTATCACTAGAACAGCACCCAGCAGCAAGGCAGCAGCATCCTTCCACACCTTCCCAAGGCTGCAAAGGGGTTGGAATTCTAAGCCTCAAAGATAAGAATTATTTGTTGTATAAGGAAAAAAGCAGATGTTGGCAGGGGTTGGGGGGTCTGAAAGGTAGAGGGGCTACTTGCTTGTATAGTATTCTTTACACCTCAGTCACAAACTAAAATCCCTATTTTTAAACAAAGAAAACACCTCATAGTTTTCTTGCTTTGTAGACACAGATCACACCTTGTAAGTTTTTAATCATCTGCAACACGCGTGGCAATTAAGCTATTTAAAGTAAGCCTCAAGATATTTGAAAATTCTAAGCCAATAACATCTCAGGGATTCTTTTATTTAATTCCTCCTGGGCCTCCTCGTTTACCATAGTCTCATCTTCACCCCACTCCCATTCTCTTCTTCCTCCTACAGAAATCTATAAGGGTAACCAAGGGCTAACACAGACCATTTATGCTTTCTTCTCCCCATTGGCAAGGTATTACAACTTAGAAATCGGAGACTGCTTCTTTATGCTGCTCAAGTGGAAGAGGAAGGAAGTGCAAGCCCTCCAGCCCCCTCCCACGTTTCTGCTGGATTTCATGGGTGTGGCAGAGTTTAGACCTTTGCAGGCTTTTGCCCTTGTTTCACTCCCTGTTAAGTACTAGGATAATGAATAAAGGCCAGAAGGATGGACACCATTGGAGTTTGCCAAGAATGATACAGGAGCATTTCACCCACAAGAAGGAAACCTGTGTGAGACTGCAGGACTCACACTGTGTAAATGCCAGTCAGTGAGTATAGTGGGAGCCCACGCCCTGATACACCATTTCCTTCAGTCCGATTGAATGATATCCTACATACCAACTAGTACAAATGACACGCAACAGTGGTCTGCAAGAGACATGAGCATTTAACACCTAAGTACACATTTGTAAAATGCATCAGCAAAATAGGGCAATTTCTATACCCTTCATTTTCTCTTCTGAACATGAATGATGCTAACACACAGGAGGGCATGTGGAAACCATACAGAGTGCATACATGAGTGTCGCATGTGAAGTATGTGGGTGCTGCACACATTTACGAGTGAATTCACTGCTACCCACACAATTTCAGCTTCCTTCCACTGCACATCAGAGTGAGCGCTTGGAGCTGTCAGTGAGTTAGAACCCTACTAAAGAAAGGCAGCAGTCCTCATTTTGGGAGGGGGATTCCTTTAGCCCTAACTCCCTTTCTAAATATCTCGCCTACTTTCCTTTATCAGAGGAGATGTGTGTGCGCTTGCATGTGTATAAAGAGCCGGGAACAAGTTGTAAACCAGCATATTTTTTCCTCCGAAATTAAAGCTTTTTATAATGTAATGAATAGCTCTGGCTTTCCTAGGGCTCCGCCTTCCTAAATTTTATTTCCGCAGCTCACCAGTGAGGTAACCTCAGGACTTTTCTTTGATGGTGTGCTTAACCCAGACACCTGTATTTATTACCTTGATATATTAAAGTAAAAGGATGCAAGAGAGGAAATGTCCTGGTCTGAAAAATGAGCCAGTGGAAGCATCAGTTTTTGGAACCAGAGAGCACTTTAGGGAAAGGCTGCAAATGCCGCCCCCACCCCCACACGCGCTCCTCCATATCTGACTTTAATTTCCCTGAACACCCCCCACACAACGCAGGGTGTCTGCTACTTTTTAATTAATTAATTAATTAATTAATTAATTTGTTTATTTCTTTCTTTATGCCTCTACACCCGCTGCTCAGACATTCTGCTTCTCTCTCCTTTCCCCTTCCTTCTCCTTCATCCTCACTCTCACCCCTCCTTGCAGGGCGCTGGCTAAATGTGCAAGGCTGGCAGGCTGCTGCTCTTCCACTCTCTTCCACCCCCTTCGGATTCAGGGAGTGTATTACAAATTGCCTAGTTTCCAGTACCTGCACAGGAAATAATAGCCAAATCCGCTCTCTTGCACCACACCCCGAAGGCAATCAATCTGCAAAGCGCTTCTTTGACTGAGATTGCCTCCTGCACCCCCACCCCCACCCCCGCCATGGCCGCACACGCGCGCGCGCGCGCGCGCACACACACACTCACCCATATCCCACACCCAGTTTTTTCCTCCTCAACCTTCGCCAAAAGCACTCAAACGTGTTCCAAGAAATGTTTGAAAGCTTCTTTGGGCGACTGTCACGGCACTGTGGGTTGCTGCGGAATGCCGTCCTCGTCATTCCTCCCCACTCTCACCCCAGTCAAGTTTCTAAAATGTCTTTCAAGATATCAGCGAGCAATTTGAAAGGGAAGAAAAATCTGGGCACTGGGGGGGACAGGAGGGGATGCGGTTCTTTCCCATCTTCGATGTGCCCCTCTTTCTGGTCCAAACGAGTCACCATGCTTATCATCCAGGATGTTGGCACGTCTGTGGACACGCACAACCCCAGGAATGGAGCAAGGGTGAGGGAAGAAAAGAGGAGACCTGGTTTCCAACAGGTAATACCCGGCTCGTCTTGCCCATCCCGTCGGAGCTCAGGGCTCCTAGGGGCGTGGTCCACCCTCGCAGACCAGCGAGTGCACAATCGACGAGTGAGCTCGGGAAGGGGGTTTTCCCCCTTCTACACGGCCAATTTCTCCCCCAGACCCAGCCGGGGTCCTCTTTAAAAAAAAAAACCCTCTCAAATACAGTTTCATTCATTCATTGAAAAATAAATAAATAAATAAACCTTCGCGTTTTTCCATAAATACCTGCGCCCCTTTGAAGCTCATGCACGTACGAAATAAGGCATCTTCCGCAGCACATGTGAAAAAATTGTACCACACACAGGCGATTCTCAGCCTGAATATATTTTTCCTCACCCTCACTATTTGCAAATAATATAAAGGTTTGCCTCCCCATCTTGTACATAGAGCCCACATCTTCCTCCCCACACCCCTTTCTACATCCACACCCTCAAGACGAGTGACCTAAAATGCTAAGCATTCATTAATAGGAAAACAAAATCTTAGTTCTAGCCAAACAGACGTATTTTTCTACCCTCACCCTAATTACCAGCAGCATTCCAAAACCAGAGCATGGGAGACAGGAAAGAATAAAAGCTGGGCAGCAACCATCAGTTACCATATGCTAAGGAAACGCGAGCACCATGGCCAGAGCAGAAGCAGTAAAAACATTTTTCTGCCTTTACCGGGAAGTATTGTACTCTGCTAATTTCACAACAGCAAGAAGTAAAAATCTTTAGCTCTACCTGTTTGGTTCTTCTCATACAGCACAGCATGGTTGTATCGTCCCTTGCCTTCTTCCTGCCTTCTCTCCTTTCCTCCTCTCTTTCTTATTCCCCCCCTCTCCACCTCTTTTCTGCTTGCTTGCTCACTCGCTCTCTCGCGCTAGCGCGCTCTCTCTCCCTCCCTCCCTCTCTCTCCCGCACACACACCAGGGCAGTTCGCAGCAACTGGAAGGTCCACAGCTACTGCTCATCGCACATGCTCGCTCTCTCCCCGCGCGCTCTCTCCCCCTCCTCTAGCTCTCTCTCTTCTCTCTTTTTCTCTCCCCCCACCCAATCTCTATCTACATGCCTTTTTCTTCCCTCTTTCCTCCATCTCTTTCTCAGAATTATTCACTAGCTTTCAATGACTAATCACTTCCCCTAGCCCCTACCCCCACTCTAGACAGTCACCCCCTCCCAGTCCCCTGCCAGCCTCATGAATATTTAAACGTCTCCAATCTGGACCCAATTACCCACAGACTTTTTCACTGCATTGAGAGGGCGATGGGCTGGGGGCAGAGAAGGATATTCCAGCCAATCCAGGAGATATGATGGAGCATGTTTTAGGGAGCAGGGGCTTGAGGAATGCTTGCATTTCTTACTAACTCTTCTTCTGTTTTCCCAATATCATAAAAGCAAAGAACAGCTATCCCTATAGACCAAGAGTAGTCAGACCTATACAATTGAGGTTGTATCTGCCATTTAGATTTTCTGCACAGTCAATAAGTATGGGGTTAGGGTTAGTTCCCTCAAAAATATGAAATAATATGTAACTAGCATATACTGTATATATACTGTCCTCAGTATGCACATAACCTAAAATAAATACGCATACATAAGCTTGAATATGCACAAATTTATCTCATATATTCTCCAACATTATCCTGGAAAAATCCACTTGAGCACAGAGCATTTCAACATTCTGAGCACTTGAGTTCAGAATGTTTAGAAATTAGCATTTATATCTAAAATCACACAGTAGGTTTTTGTTTTAACATACACCTGTTGGAAAATCATGTTTTCTTCTAATTTTACTGAAAAGGCTAAGCACGTTTGAACAACATGTTCATGTAATATTGATGGTGACCTAAATGATATTTTACAATTTAGGGAAGATGGATAAAAGTAAACCCAGAGAAGATACCTGTGGAACTTACTTCTTTTATTACTTCTATGGTGTTTCATAATTTGCAGGGTGGAACATGTAACTTTTAAAGTGCATGCAACACAATTTTCCACCCTTCATTGCTGTGTGCACTTGAGTATGTTACTGAAGCTCTTTGCACCTAATTTTCTCATTTTTTAAATGGAGATAATAATGTCAGTTTTCCCAACATGTTGTGAGGATGAAATAATATAATGCATGCAAAGCACAACAGAGCCTCACTGTGTAGTAGCTTGACTCCAGGGGCTGTACTTCTCTGAAATTTGGTGACATTTTCAGATGAATATCTCAAAGAACTTTTCAAACTATTTCTTATTGTTCATTAGTGATGACAAGCACCCCTAATTAAACAGCTCATATTCCTCCTAGTTCTTCCTAAACATAAACCTAGCTAATAGGTGGCAACCAGACCATGAATATTATCATGAATATTTCAGGATCACTGAGCTCAATGGGTGCTTAATCCATTTCGGGAGGGAGGGGCACATAATTCAACCCATAACACCTGCATTCTCTGTCAGTACTTGCTGACTTCACTCACTTATTCAACATTGTCTGTGTTGCAAAAATCATCCTGCCCTCCAGGAGATACACACATATGTGAAAAGTAAAACAAATGCTGTTTGAGTAGAACATGATTCAATGTCAAATGTGTATTCTAAGAATTTGAAGTGGAAAATAAATCACAGTGGATTAGGGCAGGCCTTGTATTTCATAATTAGGAGTTGAAAAGATGGACACAATGAGTGTTCGACAAGGGAGAGAGGTCTTGTTAGAAGAGACGAAAGGCACAAATAATCATTCTATGATTAAGGGACTGTCAGGGTGCAAAAGAGGGGGAATCATTAAGGGTAGGAGTAAGAGACAAGCTTGGAAAGGTAGGTTAAGGCAGATTAAGAAAGCCTTCAAGGAGACCCTGAAGGCTAAGGAGACAGCTTATCTTCCTGTGCCTATTATAATGAATTTCCACAAATTTGGTGGCTTAAAACAACAGAAAATTATTATCTCACATTTTTGGAAGCTGGAAGTCCAAAAGTGTGGTCAGGGTTAGTTCCTTCTGGAAGCCCTACGGGAGAATCCATTCCACACATTTCTCCTAGCTTCCGCGGTCCATCCTTGGTGTGTTCATTTTGATCATGCATCACTCCAGCTGCTGCCTTTGTCTTCACATGGCCTTCCTTGATCTGTGTCCCTGTGTCTTCCCCTCTTCTTATAAGGACACCTGTCATTGAATTTAGTGCCCATTCCAAATCTAAGATGATCTCATCTTGAGATCTCTAACATACTTACAAACTATATCTGCAAAGACCCTTTTTCCAAATAAGTTCACTTTAAAAGTACCAGGAGTTAGAACTCAGATGTAGCTTCTGGGGGAACACTAGTCACCCCACTGTAAGGGATAAGGTTTTTGAATGGGGACAATTTGGAGAATCCCTGTGGTAATGTTGTACTTTATGAATGGTGAGAAGGATACATTGGGGCTCGGTAAGGAGGACATGGAGTTCTTTTAAAGCAAACATCTGGGAGGAATGGTAGGAAAAAAAGTGAACTGTCACTTGTTAAGTGCCTGTCATGATCCAAGTATCACGTATTTTGTACTTTACATATTTTATCTTGTTTATTTCACAGGATGATAACTAGGGGAAAGGGAGAAATGGAAGAATCAAACATCATATAGAGATTGAACCTCAGAAGACCAGAGAGAGAATTACAAAAATCAGATGTGAGGAGGTCCAGAAATGCGTCTGGTTTTGTGAAGAACGTGAATCAGGTGTGAAAGTGTTTGTGAAAGCATTGACATGTTCAAGTGTAACATAGGATCAGGTTGTTAGAAACAAGACTCAGAATTGTCTTCCTATGGGTGAGATAGTTGGAGCCATCAAAGGGAACTCATTTTCTGAGCTATGGCATGGTTCAAAAATCAGAGGACCAAACGTGAAGAAATGTCCAGAATTCATTAAAGACAGGATCAAGAAGGGAGAAATCAAGGGGATAGAAGCAGCAATGTCCTCAAAAATGCTTGAGAAAGTTTCTTTCCTTTGTCTTCTTTGTATTCATTTACAAACTCAATTGACTTGTCATTATTTAAAAACTTATAGAATTAAATGCAACTACATGTGATTTTATAAGGACCATAGCTAGAACCATATCCATGGAATGATAACCTCTTTTCGAAGGACGGGAACATTCTACACTTTGTTATCTCAAGACATTATTTTAAAATATCCTGAATGGAAATATTGAAAGTCAAAAATCATAACAAAGGCTAGTCAGAAAATAACATATCAAGACCCAAGATTTGAAGTAGGACACTGGAGAGGTGCACTGATGTTAAACTAACATCTTCTTCCCCTAAAAGGATCAAAACAAACAAACTCCAAACTAAAATATCCACTCCTCAGTAGTAGAAAAAAGCATTTGGTCCGCACTATAGTGGGGCATCATCCACACATGGATGCCTTGCATGTGTCTACAAGGTGATGTAGAAATAGCAACAGAAACCAAAAATTAGAACCTTGCTCTATACAAAATGAGCTGCAACAAAATTATATCTAAGAATGGGCGGGGGCGTCTTTAATCCTCCTATGGACTTACAAACACCTTTTACCAGCATTTAGGGCTCAAATTACCTTGATTTGGGGCACATTTCTCAAGGCTTGTTAGCACCAAACCACCCCTACACATGGGTCCTTCACATTCGTCCTGTCCTGTGACTTGACAGTGAGCAGTACGACATTGAGTGAAATCACCCTCAAATAAGAGCTTCAGAATTAGGTATTTATCTACTTGCTGGAAATACACAGAGATGGCACAGAGCTACCCCAATTTTGAACTAAATCTCAGCTTGGCAGCTTGGCTACCAGCTTGTTCCTCTTCCTACAGTCTTGGTATTAGTGAAGTGCCCTGTCACTCATTGCCAACATCACCTACTTCTTCTCCATCACAACCACCACTGCACAACCAACTGCTTCTCATCATCTCCTAAATTGTCTGCCCACCTTTATCTCTGAGACATTCTTTTTCAAATCTTTCTTTGCTCTTTCTTATTCAGTTCCTCTAACGCAGGCCTTCAGCATGTCTTGCCAAGATGATTGCAATAATGTTCTAATTGGTTTTGCTATTTTTGTATTTACCACCATTTATTTCTACCTTCCACATTGCACCCAGATGGATCTATATAAAATTAAAATCAAATAATATCCCTCTCTTTCTCAAAATCTGCCTTGGATCCCCATTCCATAATTAGGCAGTCTAAAAACTTCCAGAGTATATAAGAATTGTCCAAGGAACTTGTTAAAATGCAGATGCTTTAGACTCCTTTCACTGATTGTTAGACTCAGTAGACATGAGGTAGCACTTAAGTGGAGAATGTGTATGGCCATCCTCAGATAACTTTGACACATACTTCAAGAAAGAATGGCCTGAGGAACAAAGCCCAGGCTCAAATCCATCAGACTCCTCTTACTATTCCTGTGTCTTCTACCATATCCCCTTTTCATTCTGCAATGTAATGAAGAAATAGTCCAATGATGTCACATCTTGTTTGAATTCTTTAGGTCATTCTGTTCCATATACTTAGAAGAATTCTTACCCACTTGACATGAATCTTGGAAAATGAGTAACCAGATAAACAGTAAAATGCTCATTTCTGTGAACCCACAGAAAAGACTCACTCTGCCTCCTCTGATCCCACAGCACCCAGAGCATAATATTTTCTTGGCACTTACCACATTAATAGCATTTACTGTCCTTACTCAAATGAAAATTCCTTGTTTGCATGGGCTCTCTCTTATTCATCTTCATATCCCTAGCACCTGGCCTGGATGGCTGGCACATAACAGGTACTCAGTAAATATTTTCTGACTGGCCCTGGATTGCTGGTCTGGGATGTTGCTGCCAGACAGAGCCTGCCAAAGGCTTCCAGGCAGACATGGCTGCATCTGGTTCCAGGGGGAGGCTTGCCTTTATGAGATGATGTCACCACATTAATTAGGCTGATAGCATTTCAGTATGGCCCCACTGCCAGGATTCACCCTGCTTCCTGGAGGCAGACAAGATTTCTGACCAGGACCTGGATGATTTTTAGGACCTCTAAACCTCCAGCCATCTTCCCAGAGCTCCTCCTTCCAGCACACCCTGGAGGCTACCTGAATCACTAGGTTGCCAGGATCCCAGAAAGAAGAAATCTTAGGAAGGGAAGCATGTGCTGGTGGCATTAGAAGAGAAGGTGAAAGACATATAGCTCATAAGCTAAGACACGACTTGCCACTCGACTCAGGAGGAAGTTTACAATTGCCCGAGTGAACAAATCTAACTCAGTGGCTTGCTGAGTGCATCAAGCAGCTGAGGTGAAAAATTCCATTAGATCATGCCACTCCCCCACACACCATCAGAGGCTAAAACCAGACCATTTCATTTGACGTGGTCATTGGAGTAACCACAGAATTTTTCACGTACCCCTTTTCTAAACCCCTCCCAGTATTGTAATAGTTGGCTTACTAATCTATACCCTGCCTGGATTGCATATTTCTGGATGGCAAGTGCCATAACTTAGTTGAAATTTGTTTCTAGTGTTTTCAGCAGGGATGTATATAGGTTAAAGGGTCTAAAGATTATATGATTTGGGGGGCCTTATTTAAGAAAAAGAATACAAGTTAAGTGTGAAATGAATAATTATGTACAATGGGCCAGGTGCAGTGGCTCATGCCCATAATCCTAGCATTCTGGGAGGCCAAGGTGGGTGGATTGCCTGAGCTCAGACGTTTGAGACCAGCCTGAGCAAAAGTGAGATCCCATCTCTAAAAATATTTGGGCATTGTGGTGGGTGCATGTAGTCCCAGCTACTCTGGAGGCTTAGGCAAGAGGACTGCTTGAGCCCAAGAGTTTGAGGTTGCTGTGAGCTATGACTCCATGGCACTCTACCCAGGGTAACAGAATGAGACTCTGTCTCCCAAAACAAATAAAAAATAATAATAATTATGTATAATGAAGAAAGAAATCACAAGTTATATATTTTAAAAATTGATTAGATGATCTAATATAAGGGGTGGGGGAGGGAAATGAGAAATGGGGAGAGAGGGGTGGGGGGAGGAGGTCATGGTGTATGGCACACCTCTTAGGGGTAGGACACAATTACAAGAGAGACTTTACCTCACATCTACAATCAATGTAACTAATTCTTTGTACCCTCAATGAATCCCAAATAATAAAAAAAATTGATATTTACCACAAACATCAATATTCAGATAAATAAATGTAGTATTTTCTAATAACTACCTGACACACTTCTGCAATACTTGTTTTAATAGTTTTTAAGCTGCACGCTCTTTAGTCACCTCTTTGTATGACAATGAAATTGCAAAATAACTTTTTCTTCTAACAGTTGATTGGATTTGCTTTTATTATTGAGAGTTGGGGGGCTTAAAACGTGAGATTTCACATATAGATGCATTTGCTGTGTAGGGCACTAGCAGTAATACAAAAACAAAGGAATGCTGAGAAATTCCATTCTGAACAATTGCTACTAAAAAAGAAAGATACATGGGATATATTTATAATGGCTTGTGCAGCAGCATCAAATTTATTCTTGCTAGAAAAAACCTTTGGTTTTGACATGAGTTTTGGAAATTGACAAAATAAATAGTAAATTTTATTGGCCTTTCATAAGAACTGAATCTCCCTTAAAATTTTACAAAGGTCATAATTAAAAGAATATCTCACCAGCGCTTATGGCATTGCATATTTTAGAACTTGTTTCTCATCTTTACCATGTGATTCAGGCGCCAGGTGGTATAGGATATGCTTATATTGTAATTCAACCTCTGATCCTGCACTTCTGGTCATGATGCCCAGTGAGTTGGCACACTGCATTTCTTAAAACCATTCTTGTACCACCATGGCTAGCAATAACTTAACTCAATATACAATTCTCTAGGAGCACCATAAATACTGTATCCCATGGGCCGGGCGTGGTGGCTCAGGCCTGTAATTCTAGCACTCTAGGAGGCCAAGGCAGATGGATCACTGAACTCCAGAGTTTGAGACCAGCCTAGGGAATAGGAAGACCCTGTCTCTACTAAAAATAGAAAACCTAGCTGGGCATTGTGACAGACACCTGTAGTCCCAGCTACTTGAGAGGCTGAGGCAAGAGATCTCTTGAGCCCAGGAGTTTGAAGTTGCTGTGAGCTGTGACACCATGGCATTCTAGCCTGGGGCAACAGATTGAGACTGCTGTCTCACAAAAAAAGAAAAAATACTATGACCCATTAAACCCAATCTATAATAGAAATACAAACTCCTCATCTTAGTTGCCTCCCTAACAGCTTCAGAGGCAGACAACACAATCTTACATGAGGGGAAGTGATACAAAGGGCAAGTTTGAGCAGAATTAGATTGCAGTCTTGATGGGTTGCAATTAAAATATTTTACTATTTCAAACTTTATACAAATCCACAATCATGTGCCACATGGTCCAAGTAAGGAGCTCTGAAGCTGCCTTAGTTTCTTGGTTTATATTCTTCTGGTTTCTGGGATTAAGGACAGAGCCATTGAATAAACAACAGGAGGAAGAAATGGAGAGACATTTAAGGAAAGTAGAGAATAAGGGAAACAGGAAGGGAGAAAGGTTGTTTGAACTGTAGTTCAAACACTGATTTTCAAGATACCCAACTGTTTCAATCTGCAATTGTTATTTTGTTCTAAACAGACATGACTATACCTCTCACCACTTCCACTCATATTTTGAATTTTTTCCCACTCTAAACTTCCTTCTGGAATGCACATGGCTTGGAGAAATGACAAAACGCAGCTTTTCTGGTGGGCTGCAGACGTGAAGATCTCCATTTGGGTTCTATTAAATGCTAACCACCATCACATGGGCAATCAAGGAGGTGTTCTTCTTCAAAGACCATATCCCTAAACCCATCAGCTTTTATCTTTTCTCAGGTCATATGATATCTCCTTTCTATAATGCCTTATGACACTGCATTCTAAAATGCACTACTTTCTACAGACTAAAGCAGTGCTGGGAGGTTTCATATACTGTATAATATACAGTTATATACATAGGAAATTTGAAATATATAGTTTCATGTTACTTAATTTGCCTGCCTTGGTTTGAAGTACTTAGGGATTTCACTGATTTTGACTCTCATTCCAAGAGGGAATTTCATCCTGTAATTTAATCCTCTAGATTATTTTTCCCTTTATTCCCTTTCCCACCCTACTATGATTTTGTCAAGTCTGAAACTGAGTTTCTTTGACCTTACAAATTTGGTCTTTTTATGTCTGAAATCCCCCTTTAAATAAACATTCTTCATAATGAAGGCTTCTAAAACACATCTATGGTGATTAATGTATTGTCTACAGAATTTTCTTGACCAAACTTCTCTATTCTCTGTCCTCAAAGCTCTGGGATAAATATTTCCAAAGGTTCTCATTGGATCTTCTTCTTGTCTTCCTTAGTCTACTCAATGTAAAGAATATAAGGATGAAGACCCTTAGGATGAGCCATTTCCACTTAATGAATAGTAAATATATTTTCTCTTCCTTGTGATTTCCTTAACATTTTCTCTAGCTTGCTTAATCATAAGAATACACTATATAATATATATAACATACAAAATATGTGCTAATCTACTGTTTATGTTATCAGTGAGGCTTCTGGTCAATAGTAAGCTATTAGTAATTAAGTTTTGGGGGAGTCAAAAAAAGTTTTTGAAGAGTCAAAATCAATATGCAGATTTTTGATTGCACAGGGTGTTAGCAGCCCAGCCCCCAAATTATTCAAGAATCAACTGTACTTCCATCCATACCAAAGTTGCTCTAATTCACATTAAATGTTGAGTACCAGTAGGTAATATGTCTTCATTAGTTCATATTTTTAAGTCATTTCTTTACATAGCATTGGAAGGTTATAGTTTTTTAAATTAGAGCTCAAAATATCCATCTCCCTGCCACTAACTAGTCGCTCTCAAGTTTTAGTTTTTTTTTTTTTAATTGAGAGAATCTCTCATTAAATTAGTATTTTGTCATTCCCTTTACTAACATCTGATATATTAATGATCTCTCTCCCTCAAGTCAGCAAATTGTCATCTTCTAGACCTCAGCATGGATGCGTTTAATGGTCTGAATGACAATGAAGATATTGGGCTCCTTCTTAATAAGCTTGAAATAATTAGTTGCACAGAAATTGGTCTTTGCATGCCTTCGGTCATTTACATTGCATGCTGCTGAACATCAAAGATTCCAGGTGAGACAACACCTATAGCAGCGGTTCTCAACCAGTGGGTCGCGACCCACAGGAACTGCATTAAAGGCTCAAGGCATTAGGAAGGTTGAGAATCACTGACCTATATGATCACTGGCACAGATCTTCATTTGATGCTACCAAATGTTAAAACATCATGTTTCTTCCACAGCTTTTCATTTTAAACTTTTGACAACTGTTGGGATTTTTTTTTCCTACAGAAACCTATATTTGTCTCCTGCTAAGTTCCCCCTGTTAGTCCTGTGTCTTAGGGCCACCAATGATAATATCTCTCACATAGTACTTCGGCAACTGGTTTAGTAGAACTCGCGCATGCTCCTGAGTCCTCTGCATTCTGTGTACCTCTGGAATATGCTTCCTGTATTAAGATTTTTAGTCTCTTCATTCTGGTTGCTCTCCTATCTCCTTTCCACACACGATAACTTATTTATTTCCCTAAAAATGTAGTATGGGTAGCTAATAATTAATATTTGAGATGTGAAAGAATGAGGTGGGAATAGTGAATACATCACTGCTATAGTTTTAGATTTTAAATATCAATTAATACAACACTGAACTGCCAAAGCTCTGTTCTGCATGTGTCTCATCACCATACCAATAACTTGTGAAATTGTTCAATGGTGTGCTGGCAACTGTTTAACAACTGGCTCTCAGGGGAAGAGGAAAGACATGATTTAAATCATTTTCCAATTTCCATGATATAAATACTCCCACCATGGTATATTTCAAGCCACAAATGTAGCATCACCAAATATGGAGCTGGAAGCACAGCATAACAACATTATGTAACATTTCCATCAAATAGATGCAAGGGACAATAACCTCAAGAGCATAGATAATAGCAAATTATGATGAAATAATTAGGAAGTAAGGTGTTTCAGGTATGTATTATGTTTGTCATTACTATGGTCACTTAATTTTGAGTTTATGTAATTTAATTTTTAATAATGGCTGTGTTTAACAACAAGCTAATAAAATTCATAAAAACTTAACAGTTGGTTCACAAAAGCCCATACAACCATAGCTACAATAACACAAATTTAATTCAACTGGAATTTTGAAATATTTTTTTATGTTATCCTGAAATTGTCTAGTTCTATTATTAAGTTTTTGTTTTTTACACATGGGTAAAATATTACACATGCATTCTTGTTTGTTTTTATCATATTGGATACAACCAATCATTTTACCCTGTCAATAATTCTTTAGACCCTAATTCTGTCATTCAAGATCTCTATCACCTTTATCCCTCTGGCTTTCACACATTTAATGAGCAAGCCTTATATTTTTCAAGCTAAGGCACTGTATTTAAAAAAAAAAAAATCACTCCTGACAGGACAGAGAGCCAAGGACAAAATCCTTGGCTATGCAAATAGAATGTTCCCTCCAACAAACATCAAATCATTAATCAGCATTGATTCATCAAGGTACTTGTCTACTGAATTGACTTTCTATGCAGTCCAAATTTCTCTACCTTGTTCATACAACTCTGGATAGGTTATTTATCAAGCACATGACTAAGTTCAGAAACCCTCACTTCCTTCCGTCTCATTTCAGAGAAAAATGTTACACTGCCCCTAGGCAAAGCTGATCACTTTCTCCTGGATTCCTCAATTACACCTCCTCTCTTGTTCTCTCTTTTCAATTTGCCTCTTCTACTTCAACCCTCTGGTATATAAACATATCATAACAGGAGTGCTTGAAAGTCTTCGTTTCTCCACTCTGCTTTTTATCCTATTAGCAACATTACATATCTCAATTTTTCCTCTTTCCCTGGGCTCACATTCCATCTGCCCCTCTGTCTTCTCAGCAGACGACTAACAGGTGACCCTGCTCCCAGTTACAAATGCATTCAAGCAGGGACTCCACCCATTTGCCCCTTGGCCACCTTCAGACTTATCAGCGCCTGAACCTGGCCAAGTGGAGGTGGAAGTTTCCCCTTCATGTTTGGAATGCTATCTTCTCATAGTAACTCCTCCCAGACCTTAGCTGTCCTACTCTATCACCTTCTGTTCAACTGAATCTAAAGCTTCATGCTTTAAAGGATTATAGCCTCTTACTTCTCTTTATAAATAAAATCTTTTCCTTCACTTCTAGTTTTCTTACTGTACCCCTCTGCTGACCATCGGCCCTTCTTTACTTTTTATTCAACTCTCAGTTCTCAGAAAATTGCCTTTTGAGTTCACTACTCCGGATTAAGTCACAGGAACTTCATAGTTGCCAATACTCACACGCGCGCACGCACACACACACTTTCATTTCTTACCTTACAAGGCTTCTCTGAGGCTTTCAGACTAACTACGGCTTTGTTTTGTTTTTTCTTTAACTAATTTCTCTTTAGCTTTGTTTCAATAACACCTTACTCTCCTCGTTTTCCTTCTTCATCTCTGTTCGCCTTCTCTTTTTTCCTGTCAGGTTTCTCTTTCTCAGTCTCCACTGGCCTGGGCATTCTCAGCAATGCCCACAGCTTCCACCACCACCTCTTTGTGTATGACTCTGAATTCTCTATTTCCAGCCCAAACTTTGCTGGATTTCTACTTCAAATGCAGATCTCCATATGCATGATTCATTTTCCCAAAATGAACATCTTAATTCTCTTCCTGCACTCTCTCACCAAAATATGTGCTTCTTTCTGCAATCCCTATTCTGGTTTATAGGGCCACCACTCACCCACTTGCCCATACCAGAAATATCCTGGAAACCTCCCTCTTTCTCTTCACCCACATTCAATAAGTCACGCAACTCTCTAGGTGTGAATACATAAAATTCATATTTCTTGTCAGCTTTCTCTTTCTTTTTTTTTTCTAAAGGGGGTCTTGCACTATCTCCCAGGCTCGAGTGTGGTGGTGTTATCATAGGCCCAGCAATCTCCAAACTCCTTTGTTCAAGTGATTCTCCTGACTCAACCTTCCAAGTAGCTGGGACTACCAGCTCCTGCCTGGCTAATATTTTTATTTTTGCAGAAATGGGGGTCTTGCTCTTGCTTAGGCTGGTGTTAAAATCCCGGCCACAGGTGATCCTCTCACATCAGCCTCCCAAAGTGCTAGGATTTGTGAGCATTCTTGTCAAATTTTTTAAATGATAGTCTGCTAATTATTTCACCTGCCTGCAGTCTCTTTCTCTTTAATCTTTCCTCAACTTAGAATCATCTTTCTAAAACCAACCTAGCAGATCGTTTTCTACTTACTACCCAACACTGACTCCCAGTTCATCGCAGGAAAATTTTCAAATGCTTCATCAGAGGGGCCCTGTCTATCTTATCAGCGCCACTCCTAAACATCTAATTTGCTGCATTTTTCAAAGTCATCTATGCCTTCCTTATCTTTTTACATTTATGTACACTGACCTCAAGTCAGAGAATAATTTTCTCCATTCTTTAGTGATTTCGTTCTCATTTTTCCAAGTATCAGCTAAAATAGACTCTCTTCTGTGAAACATGACCACTGCTCATACCGCCATTTCTTATCTGGTACTGTTCTTTCTTGTACAGGCCCCTGTCAAACACTTATCACATGATATTGCTTCTGTCACTAGATGGAAACTAAGAAACTAACACCTTTCTTAAAGGAAGGAATTGAATTTTATTTACTTTTGTATCTCTAGCTCTTAGCACATAGCCTAGGTGATTCAGTAACTCTTCACTGAATGAATGACTTGCCCTTATTTAATATTTTATACCTCAATCAAAGAGAGAAATATAGAAACAAGCATGATTTGTTTTTGGTAAATAAATGCTGGCTCTTTGAGATTAGTACTTTTTCATCTATTCTCAAACCAGACTTTCAATACGCAGCTCTAGATTTAATGAACCAATGTTAATCTCATTCATTTGTTGGATAAACCTTTTTTCCTCATTTTAATTTTTAAAAAATAGAAATAAAATTTGCCCAAATCCAATCTCCCGGACCCAAAATGCTACTATAGGTTCACTGCCATTTAAAAAAAAAAATCACTGTGGGGTAAAATTTTTGGAACATATGTATGTGTGTATAAAATCAAGCACAGAAAAGGTTGCCTTAGGAAGGCTTTCCAGCTATAGGTAACTAAACTCAATTAACAATGACTTAAAAGGTAAGACATGAACTCTATTCTATAATAAGAAGTATAGTGATAGGTAATTGTTTTCATTCAATCATCTCATGCAAGACATCATCAGGGACCCAGGCTTTTTCTTCGTGTCTAGTCTGCCATCTTTAACTTTCTTTTTTATTCATCTCCCCACTGCCATCTCACAGGTATTGTCTCTGATGGCAAATGTCTCCAGCCATTTAACAGGTACTTTACAAACAGGTAAGAGAAGGAGGGAAAGTCTTGATATTTAGCCCTCTCATGAGAAAGTAATGACTTTCCCAGAATGCCCCCAGCAGATTTTGTTCTGTGTCACATTGGTCAGAGTTGAGTTGAGTGATTATATCTAGTCAGCAAAGAAAAGTAAATATTTTACCTTTTCTTTAGAGTCTATAGTCGAAGGAAACTGAAGGAGACCAAAATTGGGAAACAGCTCCTGTATACCTGTGGGGATCAATGAGGTGTCACTGTCTGATCCCAGCTGTTTCCCAATTAGTATTCTTTTTTATCTTATATTACTCCATTGTTTTCTTAATTCAAACATTTTACTAAACTTGTCCCTGGATAGTTTGAGCATGACTTCTGCTCTCTTTCGCACCTCTATAACATCTTTTCTGAATAATTTTTCCTTCTGATATATCCTTTGGTATTTTTGTAGCCAAAACTCTAAACTTTTCTACTCTCTTTCTAACCTTTTTAAGTCCATTTACATTATTTTTTCTTAAGTAACTAAAAATTTAATGATTTAAAAATTTTACTATTGTGCCGTCACTTCCATCTAGATAATGCATATAAACCTGAATAGAACCATAGCAAAATGTCTAATATTGACCTTTGAGTCATACTGCAGGGAACATTTCTCACCAACCGTATGAATGCTCATTTTACAATTTCTTCAGATCTCTAAACCAAATCTTGAGCCTTCAATGCAAGTCTCTAAATGATATCAAAACTAAAAGGAGCTTCTGGAATCATGTTCTAACACCTTTCATTTTATCGTTCAGATAACTGAGACCAAGAAACTCAAAAGTTAGTGTTGAAAGCAATGCTAGAAAGTCTAGTTTACTGGCAGCCAATGTAATGTTTTTCCACTAGGTTGAGGTGTGAGTGGGTTTTGTATAAGAAATATGTTAGATACTAGAGACACTGGACTAGAGGAGCAGAAATCAAGGAGGTGGGACTGCAGAGTTAGTCCCAGAAAGGGCAAGGAAAAAGCCCGGCTGCAAAGATATGGAGCAAGCTCTGGGATGGCTCAGGCAATCTTGGGCACTGGGTCCAATGTGGGTGGACAGGGCACAGCAGTGGTTGAGCCCTTGGGAGCCAGGCAGGTGGCAGTCATGGTTCTGGGACATATACCCATATGTTGCAGAATCCCCTCCATAAGGCTGAGTTCAGGCGGGTTTCCAGTTCCCGGGGTGGAAAGCTGACAGGTGCCAGGTGGGGTCTAGTCTCTAGCCAGATCTATTCAAAGAGGGGCTCTGGGCACAGGGAGGGGAGGCCTGTTTTAGGGTGAGTAGTCATATACTGAGAAGGCAGATGTTAGGCAGAAGATAACATGGCCAGGGCCAAGTGACCCAGAGCTCACCCTAGAATTTCAGTGCTTCAGTCTAAATGGCTGCAAAGGATAGTTGTAAAGCATGAAGGAAACTCAGAAGCCATAGCTACATTTTCAGGCCTCACATCTACGGATCTAAATTTACAAGACCTCCCAGCTTCAGTGAGCACTGCCTTGGAATGGGAGACAGGTCTAAGTCTGTCAGCTAGCAGTGCTATTGAAGGCAGTTGAGAGACCAGCACCAACCCTGCAGCTGCTAGAATTCAGTTTTTACCCTGAAAGTTCAGCTTACCATTATATTCAGGGTGGAGGATGGGAAAAGTCATGTCAGAATTTACAAACTTTATTCAATAATTTCATAGGAAAAGTTTATCTTGCAGCCTTTTTTTTAAAAAAGCATCTCAGTTGTAAGTGGTGTGTTCATGAATTCATTATCTACAAGTGTTTACAGATTTGTACGTCTTAATATAGTTAGTTGTTAGTTTATGTTAATTGTAGTCCTTCTTTAGCAGCAACATTTCTTTGAAACATTTAAAAAATGGAGACAGTGTGAAAACAGCAATAAGGACAATACGTGGCTGATAAGAACATATCCATTGAAGATGGAGAGAACGCATGGCAATCAGGCTTCTTCACAGTCAATACAGTTGGGTCATTAAGGTGACCAAGATTACCAGACCATGAAAGACTTGGTCCAATCATATCATCCATCTTAATGATCAAATCCAACCAGCTGCACAATGATACAATCAATTG
Organism: Perodicticus potto; assembly: GCA_963574655.1. Taxonomy (NCBI): domain Eukaryota; kingdom Metazoa; phylum Chordata; class Mammalia; order Primates; family Lorisidae; genus Perodicticus; species Perodicticus potto. The sequence goes on from CAUYRH010014661.1 coordinate 27,169, forward strand.
CTCAGTAACTATCCATTATGATGGCAGAAAATGAAACAAAACAAATTGGCAGTGTTTTGGTCAGTTCAGTAAAGCTAAACAGACAAGATTGCGAAGCATATGCTGGCTCCTAGTTTCATTGCCTTTTGTAGTTCAAATGCATTCCCACCATTCCAATTACTTAGAAATACTTAACTCCCCAAATTTTTATCTCCAAGCTTGCTTATTGCTATTAGCTTCAGTTTACTTCTTTAAAATTTATCTTATTAGGACAGATTTTTAAAGCAATTGCTACTTTCTTTAGTCATACTTCATTTTATCTCCCTACTTATGCCTTATTAGAAAACCTATTTTCCTCCGCATTTCAGCTTTTTTTTCCTGCTACATTTATATGAGTCTTCAATCTGCCTTCCTTCTCTTTAAAAGCATCAATTCAGGAAGACACTGGTATAAATTACATTTTACATTTAAGCAAAGATATAATAAATGCATCTGGCTTTTCTACATTTACCTAAACGTACCTTGGCTTAGATACATACCTGTCTGTGCATTTTTGGATTAACTGTGCTTCATATCCAAATACTTAGACCACCTATTCTAGCTGTGTCATGCTCATATCTTGCAAATAGATTGACTATTTTTTCCCTCTTGAATTCTACTTAACTGTATATCCAGTTTTAATTTTTTTTTTTTTTTTTTTTTGCAGTTTTGGCTGGGGCTGGGCTTGAGCCCGCAACCTCCGGTATTTGGGGCCTGCACCCTACTCCATGAGCCACAGGCTCCACCCTAATATTTTGTATCTTTTTACAGTGGTCAGATTTCACTGTTTGATAACTTCCTTGTACTCCTTAGCTTTTCTAGTCTGGATCTACATAAATTTCATCAGGCAGAAGTTCAATATTTGGTAAAAAAAAAATAATTGTTTTTTATGTGCATTTGGGGAAAAAATACTTCTTTTTTACTGATTTCTATAATAAAATTATCAGAATTGACTATATGCTTTGGTGTATGTGGACACAGAAAATTTTATAAAACTTATTCTGAAAAGACTTGAGTGAAGAGAATGTTTTGTTAAAATATAGCTTTCTTTTTTAAAAAAGTAAAAAGTATCACAATTACCTCTATTTTCTACTAAGCATCTTCCCAATAACCTGATGATTTTTGAGCATTGTACCATTTGAGTGTGTAAGTATGTGTGTGTACACATATGTGTGTGAGTGCATTCATGTGGGTGTGTGCTTTTTTTTCTGGGGAGTTATCATAGTTAAGATGATATTAGTAGGGGACACATTGTGATAACTGGAGCACAGATAGAGTGTGCAATTGCCTCATGTTATGTTAAAGGAATTGATGGTAGTTAGGGTCATACGAGGTCATGGCCAACGCATTGGATCAGGGAACTGGTTATAAGGATTAATGGTGGACAGGTGGAGGTGTGATAGGGGTCAGGGTAGGCAGCTGTTATTAAGGGTACGCAAAGTCAGAGAGACAAAGTTCTAGAGAAGGCAGTCAGATGGGTGAGTGACTCTAGATATCTAAGAAAACACTTAGGACAGAATCTTTCCATGGAAAGCTTCCTGGAAGTAGGTATAACAAACTTCACCATCCTGAGAGGCCTTTCATTCTCAAAGACTCAGACTTTTAGTTATCTCTCTTTAGATAGCAAACCTCCCAGTTAGTTTCAGGGCCTCGCTCTACAAATTCAGTAGGCCTATCTGAGCTCTTCTACCTTGTGTGAAGTGACTTCCAAGAGGCAGTGTGCTAAAGGTCAAGCCCCAGGGTACAAGTGCTTATCAAGCCTCTCCTTACATCATTTTGCTAAAATCCCCTTGGCCAATCCCAGAGATAATGTGGGAGGGGTCACACAGGCGTGTGAATCTGGGATACATGGATCACTGGGGCCACCAATGTAACAGACCAAAATAGTCTGCCTCCAGGCCCTCACTGACTCCTGTCTTTTCTACCCTCAAAATATATTCACCTTCTTTCCAGGACCCACAAAATATCATCTTATTTAGCATCAGATTCAGTGTTCGCATCTAGTATCTTGTCACATTAGTTAATTTTAGGTATAGAGGAAGGCCCTTGGATGTGGTTCCTCAAGTGCAGAGAACTGTGAACTAAAACAAGGTATCTTCCCTCCCACATCCATTTTTTTTTTGAGACAGAGCCTCAAGCTGTCACCCTGGGTAGAGTGCTGTCACATCACAGCTCACAGCAACCTCCAATTCCTGGGCTCAAGCGAGTCTCCTGCCTCTGCCTCCCAAATAGCTGGGACTACAGGTGCCCGCCACAATGCCCGGCCATTTTTTCGTTGCAGCTGTCATTGTTGTTTGGCGGGCCCCGGGCTGGTTTCGAACCCGCCAGCTCAGGTGTACATGGCTGGCGCCTTAGCCTGTTGAGCCCCAGGCGCCGAGCCCCCACATCCATTTTTAATGATGAAAAAGAGAAAGGCTAGCACCAATAGACATTCGCTTTTCAAAAATATAAGTGGGGAGGAGCAGAGAATACATAGTTATGCCCCACAGCAATTCTGTAATCCATGAAGCACATGTCACTTGGCGAAGCGATGTTGGCTCTGCTCCCTGAAAGTGGTTCCTGAATCCTTTATCCTCAAAGCTTTGCTCCTCTCTTTTCTTTGGTCCACTTTGTGAGATGGGTTTCCTTTCCATCTCACCATTGTACAATGGTACAATGCTCAAGAATAGCTCACGCTTGCAGCTGAGTAGTAATGGTACTAAGCTGGTGGCTCAGAGACCTCTTTTCACTTTGACCTGCCTCTTTATAGCCAAGCTGATACAATTCCCTTAACAAATGCTATGGGATTTCTAGATATTAAATTTAAAATCCGTTCCATTAGGCAACCCCCCCACCACACACACACCTCTTGACAGAGTTCTTTCCCTACTTTGGGCTGAGAATCAGCGTGTTGCAAGAAAATATTCTTAAGATTCTCATAAGAAATTTTGTCTAGCTGAGAGGCAATAAATCTTTGCTGTAAATCTTTCAGAGGCCTATAAAAGGGGTTAAACAGCCCAAACCTTGATTTGATATTTATCCTTAGGCCTTATTTTACTGACAGCATCCTGGAGTTATCTTTATTCCTGAGGATATTTCTTATTTAATGTTGTGTCAGTTACAGATACTGAGAACCAGAAGTTATATTATCTGACCCAGAAAGTCCTGAGTTGGAAAAATGTTCTCTAAATTCTGCTTGAAAATGGCACAATACTCTTTTTATCTTCCCTCTATTTCTCTTACACTATCTTATCACAGGTGACTAAAAACACCAGTTGGAAGATTCATTATTCTGCCTGGACAACTCCCCGGCTAAATTCTGTTTCTCAGTTACATGTCCTATGTTATAAGTTACCAAGGTTAAAATCGCCTTCACTCTCCTACTAATACATAACACAAGTCTTTTTTTATTCAGGCCTCAATAAAATTTTACTGTTTTTCCAACATTGCTCATAGTCTCCTTGCTTTCTAGGCTTTTACATCATCTACATTACCAAATCCTATATTAATAATGATTTAATGTTCTGTATATATTCTGCTTTGTCATCTTGAAGGCCTTACTGACCCAGGAGAGACTGCCCCTTCCATAGTTAGCCAATTCCTAAAGAGAGAAAGAAATTTTCTTAGGAGCAAAGTTTTCATGCGTGAACCAAATTTCTTAGTCTGCTACCACAAGACACCATAGACTGGGTGGCTTTGAACAATAAACATTTACTTGCCAAACTTCTGGTGGCTAGGAAGTTTAAGATCGAGGTGCCAGAATGGTCAGGTTCTTGGTGAGAGTGCTCTTCCTGGCTTCCAGATGGCTTCTTTTCATATGTCCTGATATGGTGGAGTTAGGGAGAGGTCTAGTCTCCTCTTGTATTGCAAGGAAACTAATATCATGAAGGGCCCCCCACGAGCTCACCTCGTCTAAGTTGGATCACCTCCCAAAGGCTCAAACTCCAAACACCATTGTGGGTGTGGAGTTCAACACACGATCAATCTAGAACCCACCTGCTAACTACCGCCCTTATGGAGCTCTCACTTGTCACCCATAGCCCTAATCATCCCAGGGAACGGTATGCCACAACTCAGAATAATCAGCCAATAATTGGCTAATTATTCAAACTAGCCAATCATAAACCCATTTATCCTGGTTAGCCTGCCTCTCCCATTTCCTCCCATAAAAACACTGTACCCCATGATTGAACTAATGTACACAGCTATGATTTAAAAAAATAAAATAAAATAAAAACCACAATGAAGGCTTTTCCCATGCCTCCCCCCTACCTTTCACTTTTTGACAAGTCCTGGTGCTTCCGCGCATGGACCTCCAGAGCATATGCCACCTGCATTTGAGAACTGTGAGCAACAGATTATTATATCTTTTCAGTTGCAGTCATCTCCTGATCAATGTGTTTTTATCCATACCTAAATAAAAACAAAATCCCAGGTATATTTTAAAATAATTCAATACCACATACTTAAGGTGTTTGTTATAGTAGCACTTTACTTCTAGGTACTAATTATTGTGTTAATTATTTGTTGTGACATAAGAGTTACTCTAAAACCCAATGGCGAAAAACATCAATGTTGAAACATCAACATTTCTTGTGATTTGGTTGTGAGTTGACTGGCTCAGCTGAGCATTATTCTGCTTCATGGGGTAGAATTGAGGCTGCACCCAGCTGGGAGCTCAGCTGGTGCTGGAATGTCCACAATGGTCCTTCAGGGCCTCTCTCTACTGGTCTTCTCATTATTCAGTTGTCAAAATCAAACTTCGTTATATAATGTGGCAGCCGGCTTTCAAAAACGAATGTTCCAAAGACAAGCCCAATGTGCAAACATCAAAATGCTGCTTGAGCCAATATCTCATTGGCCAAACCATTAGTGAGCTCACACTGAGTACGGACTCTTGAAGGGCTAAATATCAGAGATGTGGCCTGTGAGGTCACCAGTGTTGTTACAGCATACCATGTCATCCATAATGCAATTCCAGGTTTCATTGGGAGACGGCCTGTGAAGTATTAGCAGAAAAGGTATACATGCAGTGATCTAGTGGAAACAGAAGACATGCAAAAAAGGATGCAGAAAAAATGACCCCACTAGGCTTGATTTTCTTTTACTACTGACTGGCCCCTTTGGTTTCCTAGGGGCACACATTTTCATTTTCCTAGAATATACCTTCATTTAGGATTAATGGCATTGCACTGCCAGTAAGCTTTTATTTAGCTGATATCCCCAATCATTATTAAACAGGCCTACTGTGGTTAACTATTTGGGACTACAAGATTTTTCTTCTACTTTCATTTTTTTATTATTGCCATTGTTCTTGTTCCTTATTCCTACATAGATTCCTCTGGTTACACTGACATTCTGAGAAGAGATAGTCCTCAGCAATTATCTACGTACAAACATGTACCCCTTATGGCAGTCTGCTCGTTTCCTGTCTTGCTAATTTTGTGAAATGGGTTATTTGTGAATAGCTACTTGATTACAGAAATAACCCACCTACCAAGGTGGTGAAGACTTAGACAATTAAGGTTACTGAATCATTGAGATGAAAAGAGGAATATCCAGGCTACCATCTGATATCAAACATCAAGATATTTGGGAATATCTTTGGGGTTTTAAATCACATAAAGTAAAACTGAGAACTGCTTTATTGAGAGATTGAAAAATAGTGGAGCCTTACTCCATGAGACCAGCATTCCAGGAGCAGTCCTGAGCCAGGCCCTTCCCAATGTAATTACTACTACACTCTGCCCCTTACCCTCTGCTTACACCTTCTGTATATAATGTGTTGCTGCTTCTGTGTCCCAGATTCATATACGTAATCACTGTCTTGGAGTCCTCTTCGAGTTTTTCAAAGTAGGGTCCACCTATTACAGTAGGCCCCAAACCTTCTGGCGCCAGGAACTGGTTTCATGGAAGACAATTTTTCCATGGACAGGGAGGCATGATGGGGGATAAGACAAGTGGTGAAGCTCGGCTGGTGACGCCGTGTGGCCTGGTTCCTATGGCCATGGAGATTGGAGATTGCAAACCTATTACACATATGAAAATTACTTAAAGTGCCATTTTAAAATATAGTTTCACTAAATCAGCATTTCTCAGGTTTAAATCCAGAAATCTGCATTTTTAACAAGTATCCTTATTGGCGTTCATAAACTCTAAAGTTCAAGAACAACTGTTCTATAGGGAAAGACAAAAATGGGGCATAAGTGAAGTAATTTCCATGTTTGGCCTCTGAGAAGAGCGGCAAGTTCTGGTTTTGGCAAAATTCAGAGTGGAGGTTTATTGTTGGTGACCTCATCTCCTTTCATCTCTGCCTTCTCTCATTGTTCAACAGTTCAACATTCATTTCCTTTTTTTTTTTTTTGTTTAATTAGATTTTTTTTAATAATTTTATTAAATCATAATTGTGTACATTGGTGCAATCATAGGGCAGAATGTGCTTCATATACAATCAGAAACATTTTGATCGTACTGTGAGAGATAGCCCTCATAGCATTTTCTTAATCACTATA
>CAUYRH010014662.1:0-34856 GCA_963574655.1 Perodicticus potto
TGTAGTCCCAGCTACTTGGGAGGCAGAGGCAAGAGACTCGCTTGAGCCCAGGAATTGGAGGTTGCTGTGAGCTGTGATGCCACAGCACTCTATCCAGGGTGACAGCTTGAGGCTCTGTCTCAAAAAAAAAAAAAAAATCCACTTAGGTCCTTAAACTACGTTTGTTGTAATTTTCCCTTTTTGACCTGGGTTGTTCCACTTGTACCAACAATGGAGAGCTATAGGTGGTTAATGAGCAAAAACCCCACCATTGGTTTGAGACTTTGCCCTTGGTAATGAGTCGTAGACCATCTCCAAAGCCAGGAAAGTTCCCTAACAACAGCAGCAACCCAAGAGGTCCTGTTTATAGGTTTAGTTGGCTCTAAACAAAGACGATAATTCGGGAACTTGCCTTACAGTGGGTGGGGGGAGCCAGAGCCAGGTCAGGCCTAATCGCATCCCAGACAGAGGACTGTTTTGCTCTGAGGAGCTGAGCAGCTGGCCAGAGGGAAGAGAGAACCTTTGGTATTTCTGCGCTGGCCAACACCATCATTCCTTTCATCTTCTCTCATAAGGATCCACTCTGCTGTCCAGTCCTGCTACCAAATATTTATTCCATAAAAGCACACAGCATCTGCTGAGACGATCTGAAGGAACCCTTCCCTTCCCTTTCTGCTCTTTTATGATCTGTTCTCCTTCATGTGTTGGGGGAGGGGAAAGCAGTAGGAAAAGCAAAGGCAAAGACTTTTAATAATAAAAGTAGTTTTGTTTTTTTAATTTTAAAGCCTGCGGTTCGTTTGGGGATAGTTGGAAGTTGAGTAAGGTAGACCCCAATGTCACAAGTGCGGATAAATGCAGTTTCATTTCAGTGCGGTGACAAGTGGCCGTGCAGTGGCAGACACAGGGCCGCCTGAAAGCGGACCTCCCGGGAGCTGTGTAGTCCTACCTCAGACCGTAGCCTGCTGCCTAGGTCTGCAGGCACCTGCAGAATCGAACTCCAGCGAAGGATCAAACTGAAGTTCAGGTGGGGTCTGAGACGGTCTTGGACTTCCTCGCTAAGAGCCAGAAGAGTACAAGTTTGCTCTGTGGTGAGATGTCCTGTGGGAGCCTCCTTCATTGATTTTCACCACGTTTTGTGATCAGGGCACACCCCAGAGCCACTTCAGCAGGAGGTGGAGAGGGGAAGGCTATCACCCCAACTCTGTGCTTTCCACTCTTAGCCTGGGCACCCAAATAGCTTGCTAAAGTCAGGGTGTGAGGTTCAGATGAATTTCATTCTCTTTTTAAATAGGAAATGCTAGAGGAATAGAAACTTTAGAATGAAGGAGGCAAGGGCCTTGACCAGGGTCAGGCTGGAGCACGGAGCTTACTGTCTGTCTCCTGCCATATCCATGTGGTGCCTCCCAGTGGAGAGGCCACCAGCCTGGTGCTGGGGCTGCAGCCAACAAGCAGCAGAAACCCTGGGAGCTAAATATTGCAGCTGTGGCCTCCCTGCTCAGCTGAGTGGAGGCTGAATCAGGCTCTCTTCGGATGGCTCACAAAAAAACAGCTGGGCCTGGTGCGGTGCCGCACACCTGAAATCCCAGCACTTTGGGAAGCTGAGGCAGGAAGATGGTGTGAAGCCAAGAGATCCTTGTCTCTACAAAAAATAAGACACAAAAATTATCCAGGCATGGCGGTTGTGTGCCTGTAATCCCAGCTGCTCAGGAGGCTGAGGCAGGAGGATGGCTTGAGCCCAGGAGTGAGCTACTACCTTGCCATGATCGTAGTCTGGGCAACAGAAGGAGACCCTGTTTCTAAAACGGAAGAAGAGGCTATGTGCTGTGACTCAAGCTTATAGTCCTAGCACTCTGGGAAGTGGAGGCAGGAGGATCACTTGAGCTCAGGAGTTTGTGGCTGCTGTTTGCTAGGCTGCTTCCAAGGCACTGTAGCCTGGGCAACAGAGTGAGACTCTGTGTCAAAAAAGAAAGAAAAGGAAGAGAAGGGAAGAGGAGGGGAGGGGAGGGAAGGGAAGAGAAGAGGAGAAAGAGAAAAGTAAGAAATAAAAGAAAAAGAAAGTCAATGAGCTCACACAACCTCCTTTCTGCAGAAGTGGGGCCTGCCTTGGACAAAGGTATAAACTTGTGGACTGTTCCTGATACCCTCCACTTTCCATTTGTCATCCCAGGGACCCATGGACGACTATGGCCTCTTCCCCATCTTCACCATCATCCATTAAAACTTTCCTGTCCCAGCTCGGCGCCTGTGGCTCAATGGGCTAAGGTGCCAGCCACGTACACCTGAGCTGGTGGGTTCGAATCCAGCCCGGGCTGCCAAACAACAATGGTGTCTGCAACTAAAAAATGGCCGGGCGTTGTGGTGAGCGCCTGTGGTCCCAGCTACTTGGGAGGCAGAGGCAGGAGACTCGCTTGAGCCCAGGAATTGGAGGTTGCTGTGAGCTGTGATGCTACAGCACTCTATCCAGGGTGACAGCTTGAGGCTCTGCCTCAAAAAAAAAAAAAAAATTTACCTGTCCCATGCGTCCTTCCTCGGTTTGCTCTCTGCTGAGTAATCTAGGGTAATCTAAGGACATCATCAAATTTATATTTTAAGGTAAACCTTCAGGGCTCAGCACCTGGAGCACAGTGGTTATGGTGCCGAACACATATACCGAGGCTGCAGGTTCAAACCCAGCCCAGGCCTGCTAAACAACATTGACAACTGCAACAAAAAATAGCCGGGTATTACGGCAGGCGCCTGTAGTTCCAGCCTTGGGAGGCTGAGGCAAGAGAGTCGCTTAAGCCCAAGAGATTGAGGTTGCTGTGAGCTGTGACACCACAGCACTCTACTGAGGGTGACATAGTAAGACTCTGTCTCAATAAATAAATAAATAAATAAATAAATAAATAAATAAATAAATAAACCTTCAGTGTCCCCGCTCAGGATTACCTAGTGTGGGAATTCTGGATAACCACTGTGCATTTGGGGGAAGGAGACCAAATTACATTATTACATTGCTACCCTACACCCTTCTCTTCCCTCCTCACAGTAATACGATTATTTCTATTCACTGCTCTTTTTAATGATTTGGACTGAAACCTTTCCATTTGATGAGAAAAACACTTCGAAAGTTCTATCCATTCTGGTGAACTGTGTCGAGAGGTAGCCGAGATCTCTAAAGGTGACCAAAAATGTAATAGTTGGCAATGGCTGGGAAGGGGAGAAGTGACCATCAGAGATGTGACCATCATGACCCACAGAAAAGCTCCAGAACTTTCCTCAAAGCTGGCTGCACTGAGACCACCAGAGATAGTTGGGGAGACTCACCTCCTGACCCCACTCTGTTAAGAAACAACTCCTGTAATCTGGCAGCTGTTTTTCACAACAGGAGGTAAGAACTACACTCAAACAAATGCGTATATGGCCAAATACTACTTTGAAATACACAGCTTGGCGACTGTAGCACAGTGGTTATGGTGCAGGCCACAAGCACCAAGGCTGGTGGGTTCAAACCAGGCCTGGGCCTGCTAAACTACAATGACAACTGCAACAAAAAATAGCTGGGCATTGTGGCAGGTGCCTGTAGTCCCAGCTATTTGGGAGGCTGAGGCAAAAGAATCACTTAAGCCCGAGAGTTTGAGGTTGCTGTGAGCTGTGACTTTGTGGCACGCTACTGAGGGTGACATAACGAGACTCTGTCTCAAAAAAAAAAAAAAAAAAAAAAGAAAGAAAGAAAAAGAAATACAGATTTCTCCCTTTTTCTCTCTGTAAGGCTTCCTTTCCTTCCTTCTGTATCAGGAAGCTTCAGCCCCATGGCCTCTGGGGAGAAAACATAAAGAGTTTTTTCTCCTGGTTTGCAAAACTTAAGCCCTTAGGGAATCCTAGGAGTGGGGTGCTATGCAGGAGAGTAAAGAAAAAGAACATGTGCCATCCCCTTTCTGGGAAAAGCTTTCCATAGGTGGAAGTAAAGAGGGAAAAATGAGAGGTCATGGGCTCTAGGAGCAGAAAGGATCATATCTGGTTTTGCCACCAGACAGAAAACGGCCGGGTTCAGTGGCTCACACCTGTAATCCCAGCACTCTGGGAGGCCGAGGCAGGTAGGGGGCTTGAGCTCAGGACTTCAAGAGCAGCCTGAGCAAGAGCAAGACCCTGTCTCTAATAAAAATAGAAAAACCAGCTACTGGAGAGGCTCGGGCAAGACGATTGCTTGAGCCCAGGAGACTGAAGTTACTGTGAGGTATGACACCATGGCACTCTAGCCTGGGTGACAAAATGACACTCTGTCTTCCCCACAAAAAAAAAAAAAAAGGCTGCATCCAGGTGTAAAGGATCAAAGGAGACTCACCAGAGACTCCCACATCCCAGACAGGGCAGAAAAGCAGCAGAAAGCTAGAGGGCTGGAAGGGAACCTCTGGAGACAGAGGACAGGTCTCAGCAGCAACCTTTGCAGACCAGGACCCTGGAGGATTTTCTCTCATTCGCTCCACCCAGCCACACACTCGGCATCTTGGCACCTAGAAGGCTCCTGGAACCCCAGAAAGGTGTGAGGCTGTTTTCCCACCAGCTGGGTGGGATAGGTATCAAGGTCAGGATGCGAGCTGAGCTACCAAGATTCAGGACAAAGGGCCACAAATCACCCCTGGGGTTGGGGGAGGGGGGGAGATGAAGGCGCCCTCTTCCGTATCCGCTCCCCCTCCACCAGGAGATTTGCAGTCTGTGGCGACCTGGCTTGAATTCTCCACACTGGCCAGAAGTCCCCAGTAGGGAGGGGAGTTAAAGACTGCTTCTCTGCCTGAGCAAAATCGGTGTTTGCAGGACGGAGTTAAAGATGTTATTGCTGCTGGGTGAGACAGTAGCAACAAAGCGCTTTGTTCAGCACCTTCACATACGTTTGTCAATGTGCTGAATCCTGCGGTAAGAATTGCTAAGATACAGTGTTTACTGAATAAACAAACTGAGGGAGGTTTGGAACCGTTCCTGTAAAGAGTGAAATTGATTCCTCTAATAGCTGGAGTTAATGTTCCGAACAGTCCGCTTATTTTGGCAACATTTTTCTTGCTCTCTTGTGGTTTTTACTCCTTATTGCCCTTGCAAAATATTAACAACGCACCTTTATGCAAAATCAAGGTTCATGTTTTAACCTGATTTATGTTGGGTGATTCAAGATTTCCCAAGGAATATTTTATGTAGCAGACTCCTCTTCCACCAATTTATCTTTTTGAAATTCATGGGCTTTCTTTTTTCTTTTGAGCACTTTTAGGTTTATAGAAAAATTGAGCAACAACATGGAGTTCCTACGATTAACCTCCTGCCCCCACTCCGTTTTCTCAAGGAACATCTCACATGAGTGTGGTCAGTTGCTAAGCAACTGATGAGCCAATATTGACACATCCTTATTAACTAAATTCCGTAGTTTACTTTGGGGTCCACTCTTTGCTCTGCAGATTCTATGGGGTGAGACAAATGTATAATGACACGTATTCACCATTGCAGTGTCCTACAGAATGGTGTCACTTCCCTAAAATCCTGTGCCCTTCCTGTTCACCTGTGCTGCTCCTGTCCATACCTCCCTCCCTTTCCCCTCCAATTCTGGCCCCCACATTCCTGTATATATCTGTGTATGTGTGTGTGGACAGAGAGAGAGAGAGAGAGAGAGAGAGAGAGAGAGAGTTTGGTTTTTAGGCTACCCAATGAAGCAGTGGAGTGGAGAAAGGAATCTGTAATTGGTTGTGATCCATTAGACCACAGCTCTCGGACCAGCCTATGTTCTTTTTTCGGTTTTTGTTTGTTTGTTTTTTCTTTTTGAGACAGGGCTTTGCTCTGTTCCCAGGCTAGAGTTCAGTGTCAGCCTAGCTCGCTGCAGCCTCAAACTCCTGGGTTCCAGTGATCCTCCTGCCTCAGCCTCCCTAGTAGCTGGGACTACACATGTCCACCATCTCACCTGGCTAATTTTTCTATTTAGAGTAGAGATGGGGTCTCACTCTTCCTCAGGCTGGTCTCGAACTCCAGAGATCAAGGATCCTCCCACTTCAGCCTCCCAGAGCGCTCAGATTACAGGCGCGAGCCACCACACCTGGCTCTAATTTACTTTGACACATGTTCTAATCATGAAACAATTACAGAGGAAATGAGAATCCAATGAGTATGCTGTATTTCTATTGTATATATAATCATGGACATTAGTTTGTTTTTGTTTTTGTTTTTGTTTTTCTGGGATTCAGAGGCATGCTAAAATGTTTAAGAATTCAGACTCCGGGTGGGGCGTGGTGGCTCACGCCTGCAATCCCAGCACTTTTGGAAGTCAAGGCGTTAGGATCACTGCAGCCCAGGAGCCTGGGGCTACATACAGTGAGCCATGATCAGGCTACGGCACTCCTAGGCGACAGAGTGCTCTCCACTCTCTTCTCTAAAAAAAAAGAATTCAGACCGGAATCGGACGGACTTGTACAAACTACCTGGGTGAGATCTTTATCCTCATCTGCAAAGTGGAACAAAGATACCAATCCCTTGTAGTCAGGAATGTTGGCACAGCTGTAGTTCTAGCTACTAGGGAGGCTGAGGCAGGAGAATCGCTTGAGTCCAGGAGTCTGACTCTAGTCTGGGCAACATAGCAAGACGCCTGTCTGTCTCAAACAAAACAAAACAAAAACCAATCCTTTGGAATATTACTCAAGGCAAAAGAAATGAGCTATCAAGCTCTGAAAAGATGTGGAAGAACCTTAAATGCGATTACTAGGTAAAAGAAGCCAGCCTGAAACAGCTCCACACTTCATGTCTCTAACTATGATACTTGGGAAAAGACAAAACTACAGATACAATAAAAGCGTCTGTGGTTAAGATACAATAAAAACATTTGTGGTTACAGTGGGTAGGATGGAGGGCGAGAAGAATAGAGCACAGGGGCTTCTTAGGGCACTGGAACTGCTCTGTATGATACTGTAATTAATGGTGGGTACATGACCTCGGATATTTGTCTGAGACAGTAATTTTCAACCAGTGTGCAGTGGCAGGCACCCTGCTGTGTCGTGAGAGGGTCTTAGGTGTTCTGCGAGAAATTTTTTAAGATCTTTAATTAAATTACTTTTGAAAGAAGTTCAAAGCACCATCCTTATATATCTTTAACCTTTTTTTTTTTTTTTTTTGGTCCACATAATTTAAGTATGCTGGGGAAGTTTAACTACAGGTTCAAGTGTGCCTTCCACAAAGAAGGTCGAAAAACATTGTTCTAAACTCGCAGCGTGGATAACACAGAATGAATCCTGATGTAAATAAACTGGACGTTGGCGGATAATGGTGCATCGCTGTGGGTTTACTGAACACACCGCCCTGCGGTAAGGAGCGGATAGTGGTGTAGTAACCGACCTGGCAAGAAGACCCCATAAAGGCCCCTAACTGTTTCAGCCTGAGTCCCCCTCCATCTCAACCCCCCCTTTTTGGTTTAATTCTGAGAACAGGTTTCTGACAAGGAAGTTCTCCGAGTTCCCAGACTCCCTAGCCATGGTAGCAATGTCTAAACACAATGATGAGAAACTTACCTCAACCCCCTTAGCCAGCTAAACAATGGTAAAAACTTACTCAAGCAGAGTTTCCCAGGCTACTGGGCTTTCAAAGTTGTCTCTATGGTTACTGAGTTACCCCCCTGAGCCTCCACGCAGCAGCCCCCTGAGCCAACTACCTGACTGTGAGCCCGCCCTGTAACCCGCCATGTTTTGCTTTGGTACATGCTCACTTTGCCACATCAGCACAAAAAGGGTATAAAAGGCTGCTGCATTTCCCTTAGGGGCCGTTTGCCCTTGGGGCAGCGGTCCACCTGTGCAGATGTAATAAATGACCACCTGATTTGGGCTGTTTGCCCTTTGGGGCAGCGGTCTGCCTGTGCAGGTGTAAATAAATCATTACCTGATTTGTACCCAAAGTGGGGGTCTGTGTTTTTTTATGGATGGCCTTAGTTACAACAGTGGGAGGGCTGAATGGGGGAGGGCAGGAGGTGTGTGGGACGCCATACTTCCTGCTCAGTTTTGCTGTGAACCTAAAATTGCTCTAAAAAATAAACTATTTTTTCTAAAAAAATCAACATTCAACTTTTTTTTTTTTTTGGCCAGGGCTGGGTTTGATCCCGCCACCTCCGGCATGTGGGGCCAGCGCCCCACTCCTTTGAGCCACAGGCGCCACACAACATCCAACATTTTTAAAAAGCCACCAATCTCAGTAGTTGGTCACGTGGATTGAACGATCCCATAAATCATGACTGCTGATGGAATCAGCCAACCATGGCCCACAGGGCAAATCTGGTTTTGTATGATTTTCAACCTAAGATTTTTTTTTCTTCTTTACAATTTTTAATGATTGAAAAAAGATTAAAGGAAGAATATTTCATGACACACAAAAATTGTGTGAAACTCTGTTGTTACTGTGAAACCAAATGTTTTGGTTACGTACATTCCTTTTGTATAGTTTGAGTCAAAGTTACAAGTATATCCATCCCGCAGGTAGTGTGTGCTGTACCCATGAACTACATCAGTTTAAATTAAATCCCTATCTCTTTCTTATCGGTAGGCAAGCTTATATTTTTCTATAGCTAAAAGAACTGTGCATATTATTTTGAATTTTTTTTTTTTGAGACAGTCTCACTATGTCATCCTTTGTAGCATGCAATGAAGTCACAGCTCACAGCAACCTCAAACTCTTGGGCTCAAGGGATTCTCAGCCTCTTGAGTAGCTGGGACTACAGGCACCTGCCACAACGGCTATTTTTAGAGACGAAGTCTCACTCTGGCTCAGGCTGGTCTCTAACCTGTGAGCTCAGGCAATTGACCCTCTTCAGCCTCTCAGAGTGCTAGGATTACAGGCGTGAGCCACCGTGCCCGGCCTATTATTATTGTGAATTTTAATTACTTTTGGTGAATATTACTTCATAGGCCTATGGTGGTTTCAATGTACAAGCAGAGTCCACATACTCATCAACTCTTATCTTGCCATCATGTTTAAAGATGAATTAACTTAGAATTGCTGTGACTTTTCAGGATAAATTGCCCTTCATCTTTATGAGATATTTGTTAAAGTTCTAGCTCTTCAACATAAACAATTGAGGATGAGATAGTTTGATTCTTTGCTTGCGAACTAAATGGTGTCTAGCTTTTGTTCAGCCTCCAATACAGAGGGTCATATTTTACTAAGGAACAAGTTGCTGAAGATTTCTCCTAATTCAAGACTCATTTGCCTGAAGAAAAAAATAAAGGGTATGGGAATGCATTCCTGGAGTATAAAAATCTGTAACTATTGGGGCACATTTTTACTTTAATGTGGCTTTTCCTTTTTTGATACTATTTCTAATTTTTCCAATAGGACTGCTTCCTAAGTTAATAACATAGTATGAATTTGCCTTATTCTTTTCATTTTATTACAGCCAACTTTTATTCTGGACTTTTTGATTTGCGGTTCCGTTTTTTAGACCTAGTTTTAGCAACATCGTCACTTGAATGGTACTTTTACAGGATTCATGAAATCTTTCTAATTATGGTAATAGCAAACATTGGAACAACAATGTAATAAACACTAAGCTTAGTGAATTTCAGAAGTCTTCAAATATTCCTGATTCTCCTGACATTAAGAACAAAGAGGGTGGCTCGGCGCCCGTAGAACAGTGGTTACAGCACCAGCCACATACACCAAGGGTGGCAGGTTCGAACCCAGCCGGGGCCAGCTAAACAACTGCAACAAAAAAATAGCCGGGCATTGTGGCGGGTGCCTGTAGTTCCAGCTATTTGGGAGGCTGTGGCAAGAGAATTGCTTAAGCCCAAGAGTTTTGAGGTTGCTGTGAGCTGTGACGCCACAGCACTCTACCAAGGGCGACATAGTGAGACTCTGCCTCAAAAAAAAGAACAAAGAGGGTACTGTTTGCAAGCTAAAGGGGCACACAGGTGCTAAGCAGCAATAGATGAGTTTACAAGTCACTTCCTTATACAGCTAAGCTTAATATTTTTATATCACAGTGCTTTGAATTCACACTACTTTAAATAGAACACAGAGGTTGACCACAATGATGGTTTGTTTTTGTCTGCTCTGTTGTTCTGTTTAAACAAACAATATCAAAAAAAAAAAAAAACCTTCAGTAGGATCAGACCCTGATCTCCCCCCATTGGTATGTGACTGTTTAACCTGCACCTCACTAAAAATCTCTTTTGCAACCTAAGTTTGGGGTTTTCTCTTCTTCAACATGAAGAACTCCCAAGGAGCTGGACAATAAAAACTAATTCACCCTAGATTTATCTACTCTGCACCCAGGAAGAATCACAGAGTGATCTCAATACCCCAGTGAGGACTGTAAATGTATATGGCCTCATTTTAGAGGGGAGGAAGAGGTAAGAAATACAGGTAATTCTGTTTAGGAACAATAAATGGTTATGGGAAGGATGATTAGAGACTTGGGAGAATGAACAGAGGTGGAAAACGGATTGACTTGTAAATAAAATTAACTTGAGAGACAGTTGTCATATTTAAAATGATTTGGGCTGGTGTGAGCACACTCTTGACCTTCAGGAAGTCGGCCGCCCTAGTTGATGGGTCTGGTTTTATACACAGCTAGAGGGAAAGCCCCTTCCATGGCTTGTTAATCTCTAATTCACAACACTCTTTATACCAAAGAGTTATATTTGGAGGTCAAATTTCCTAAGGTCCTTCAAACACCAACCCCTACTCCTGAGAGAGGATAGCCAGAAAAAGTAAGGTCTAAGAGAACAGAGGTCTTCTCCAGGAGGGCCCAAGGTACATCTTCAAGGTCCTCTGGTGGTGACTCAGCCCTTAAGAATTTGTAGAAACTTCACTTCCTGGGACCTGGAAACTAATACTTGCTTTCGCTTCTGTAAAAGCCCTCGGTTCTGGAAAAGCCCAGCCTGCTTCTCCAGCTTGATTCAAACTGACCAATGAGAAAGATGCCCGTGGGCTGGAGCTTTTGACTGGGGATAAAAAGGAGAAGACTGAGCCAGTTGGGGAGCGTGACCATCGCGGGACTCTGGGTATGCTGTCGCTCGGCCGCCTGAAATCAAGCCCTTCTTCCTTTGAACGTGCTGTTTAGTTCATACTTTCCGCTGGGCCTCGCCTTCCTGCAGCAGCACCTCAGAATGTGACTGTATTTGGAGAGCTTCTAAAGAGGCGATTAAGAGAAAATGAGGTCATTAGGGTGGGCCTTCGTCCAAGAAGACTGACGTCCTTCTAAGAGGACAACATCTGGACACAGATGAAAGCACAGAGAGAAAGAGATAGAAAGATACAGAGATTGCCAAGGAGGAAGATGTAGGAGGGAAACTTCCAGGCTCCTCCAGAGCCGTGAGATAACGAATGTCTGCTGTGTGAGCCACGTGGCCTCGGGAATCCACAGCCTCAGCAGCATCAGGAGCTCCTGAGAAAAGCTCATCACTCTCAGGCTACAGCCAAAAAGGTGGCCACCCCCTCACCTGTCAGGCAATGAATGTTTGCGCAAACCTGGTGCTAAACCATCTGTGGACAACTTGCTTCCAGGTCGGGATTTCATGCGTAGCAGAGATGCCCCCTCGCTGCACATCTATGGAAAGTTAGCCCTTGGCTGGGTGCAAGGGTTCATGCTGGTAATCCCAGAAGTCTGAGAGACCTAGGCAGGTGGATTGCCTGAGCAAGAGCAAGACCCCGTCTCTACTGAAAAGAGAAAAACTAGCAGGGCGTTGTGGCAGCACCTCTAGGCCCAGCTACTGGGGAGGCTGAGGCAAGAAGATCCCTTGAATCCAGGAGTTTGAGGTTGCTGTGAGCTGTGATGCCAGGGCAGTCTACGTAGGGTGACAGAGCAAGGCTCTGTCTCAAATAAAATAATAATAATAATAAATGAAACTCAGCCCTTGACGCAAGGGTTTGTTTAAAAAAGACAGAAAGAATAGAAAAGAAATGATCATTTGCTCTCTTTTTGTTTTAGAGACGGAATCTCACTTTGTTGCCCTCTGTAGAGTGCTGTGAAGTCACAGCTCACAGCAACCTCCAACTCCTGGGCTTAGGTGATTCTCTTGCCTCAGCCTCCCGAGTAGCTGGGATTACAGGTGCCCGCCAAAATGCCTGGCTATTTTTTGTTGCAGTTTGGCCAGGGACGGGTATGAAGCCACCACCCTCAATATATGGGGACGGCACCCTACCCACTGAACCACAGGCACTACCCAGAAATGCCCACTCTCCAGCCCAGACCTACTAAATCAGAGAGCCCTAGAAGCTGTGTTGTAACAAGTCCTACAAGTGATTCTCATGGAGGTGAAGTTACTGCTCTAGGCAGCAGGTCTTGGCAGCACATTAGAATCACCTGGGCAGCTTTTGAAAATGAGCCTCGCTGAGGGGAGATGCCTGGACTTCATCTTGAGAGTTTGATTCATTTGGTCAAGGTGTCACCTGTCTAAGAGGGTCCAGCCACCCGTCATTGTCAGCCCGATGCAAAGACAGGGATTAGGTACACCAAACGTTATTGTCAGAAGGGCAGCAATCTGGAGAACAGTGAGAGTAGCCTCTGTTCTGCCTCATTACAACTCCAATAATCTTTATAAGGTAGTAACGAGGAAGCCGAGAACACGTTAACTTAATCTGATAGAAAGTAACATCAAAGTAGTCTTCATTCAACAACGCAAAATGTTTAAACAACAGAAAGGTAATATTGACTTTAACAAAATGTCTACACACCATCAAAGAAAATATATCATTGCAGTAACCTCTCTACCGATATCACAACACCTGCTGTCTGTGTGTGTCTACTTCCTCGTCTCCCGAGATAGACATCCTCACACTCGTGGTGAAACCTTAACTAGATAATCATAGAAAGTGTTGGGGGAAGGCTGAGCAGACCAGGTCGGCTGTCTTGCTTCAGCTCAGCTTCTCAGACTCCAAAGTGTAGGCCACTTTTCTGGCTTCAAAGGGTTACATGTTCAAGGGTTGCCATACGTATGTTTTTAAAGGTCCCCCCATTCACTCTAAGGTGCAGGCAGGATTGAGATCTCCTAATCTAGAGCCTGCTGGCATAGTCCAGAAACCTGCAGAAGAGATCAGAAGAGGCTCGAGTCTGTAGCTCAGCGTGCCAGCCACATACACCAGAGCTGGTGGATTCGAACCCAGCCCGGGCCTGCCAAACAGCAATGATAACTACAACCAAAAAATAGCCTGGCGTTCTGGTGGGTGCCTGTAGTCCCAGATACTTGGGGGGCTGAGGTAAGAGAGTTGCTTAAGCCCAAGAGTATGAGGTTGCTGTGAGCTGTGATGCCACAGCACTCTACCCAGGGTGACAGCTCGAGACTCTGTCTCAAAAAAAAAAAAAAAACAACAGATCAGAAGTACTGATTGCAGGCACTTTGGGATAAATTAAGTAAATTTAGAAAGTTTACTACTCTCCCCACCCACAACCAAAGGTGATTCTTTGGGAGTGTGTGACTTCAGAAACAAACACGGAGGAGGTGACAGTGTTTCAGGAAGATGAGGCCCAACGGAGAGAAAGAGCACCCAAACACCATGCTTATAAGAGGAAGGGCTTTATGCACTGGCTGGGAGCTTCTGGCATAGAAGAATTCCAAATGGTCTGGGTGCTCCCCCACTGGCTTGGTCTTTCCCTTTTTATTTCCAGTCAAAAAACTGTAACCCATAGGTACCCTTCTCATTGGCCAGTTTGAATTAAATGGCAGATGCTATTCCAGCCCTCACAGAACTACAGGATTTTACAGAAGTGGAAATTTCCAAGTTCCAGGAACTTAAATCTACAAATTCCCAAGAGCTGAGTCACTCTGGAGAGGGCCCCGCAGGTGTATCCTTGTGGTCTGCTTGAGAAGACCTGTTCTCCTGGACCTCACCCTTCTCGGGTATCCTCTCTCAACAGCGTCTCAACATATCAGAGCAGCCTACCCCATTGCATCAGGAGGGAGGAATTTGGGAGTTCTGGACCTGGCACTGTTGGCCCTTTGTCTTACATGGAATTGGGCATAAGCCAGGGCCTTCCAGAATAGCTTAAAGATGTAAAAGGCTCCTCTTCCTAAGCCATTAGTAGCTTATATTCTAAGCGCCCAGGTTCCTCATTTGGGATTTTATAAACAACCCCATGGTGAGGTGTCAATGCACAAGGTTTAAGGAGGTGCCATTTCTGCCTATGTTTGCATTTCAAAAAGAGATAAAGCCTTAGGTGGAGGGGGAAACAAATCTGGAGGTGGAATTTTCTGAGTTAGCAAACTGGCAAGAGACATAGGGCTTTAATGGAAAAATAATAACACTAACAGAAACAATCATTGTGTGTGTAGCTTGTGCCTATACCCAGAAGCATTTCACCCGTTCT
The DNA here is from genome assembly GCA_963574655.1 of Perodicticus potto. Taxonomy (NCBI): domain Eukaryota; kingdom Metazoa; phylum Chordata; class Mammalia; order Primates; family Lorisidae; genus Perodicticus; species Perodicticus potto. The sequence goes on from CAUYRH010014662.1 coordinate 14,276, forward strand.
CTCAATCTTCTCAAGAATGCTGGAAGTAACTTCAGAGAACTTGGACCTGAACTATCTACAACTACACAGGGTAGTTGTGAACTTGAACATGGCTTACACTTACGCTTTCCACGGCCTTCAGTTAAATGGCTGCAGAAAACTCTTGCTGGGGATGATGAGTTTGCAAATAACTTTCATAGCAATTATCCTAAAGTACTCCACCAGTCTCATCAACCCTCCTAGGCTCCTGTATTACAGAGTCTTTCAATCCCTTGCCCAATTCTATGGAAGCTCTCCTGTTGAAAGACCAGCCTTGGACCCGATCTCCTAAAACTCCATTAACATCTCACACTGCCCTCCGCTTTGCTAGATGCTACTAGGACTCTGTCAAGGCGCAGAGCTGCTATAGCCCTGTAAGTTACAAACTCAGCTTTGCTTTGTCTATAAGCAATGAGATGTTTGGGGAGCCAGCATTTGACAGAACTAATTCTTACATCCATTTTACAGGTGAGGAAATTGAGGCCCAGAGAGGTTGGTAAGTTTATCCAAAGACACAGAACTAGTAAGTGGTAGGTCCAGGGCTTAAATCCTACTGTTCCCATTCCAGAATGGGTACTTCCCCTCACATGTCTAAAATGCCTCCCTGTACATTTGAAACCACATAATACAGTCAGTTGAGTGGTTTTTCTTCTCCACCAATGGTCAACCACTTGGTAACAATCCCAGGGAAGATGGAACTTCAAATGACTCCCTGACTTAGGCCATGTTTTAAGTTTGCTAAAGCCAGGATTGTGGTGCTTTCAAACTATCCAAGCCCCAGAACATTCCTGTCTGCTTAGATCATTACTCAGAAAGAGGTGTGCTCCCTGGAGTCTGTTACTGCTTTCTGTGATATGATCGCCTGCCTGAGGCACAGCCACCCTGGCCCTGCCTCCACCCCAGCTTGTGCCCCAGGTGTGATGTTACATTTGAGGTGCTGCTTTCTGCTCCCCCTCCCACAGGGGAGCCCCCTTTCCTGTACCCAGCCTGGCACCTGCCCTGTCTTGCCTTTCTGCCCCACTGCTCAGCATCCTGAGATCCTAGCAGACCACACCTTGGCAGGAGACAGCAGGCAGGCAGGCAGGTGCGTGCTGCTGGCGGGTAGGGCAGTTTTTTCACTAACAAGTCCTCCTGGATAGGAAGGAAAAATCAACAAGAACTATGAAAGAGCATGTGCCTTCAGGCTTCCTCTCCACACTGCCTGTCATGTGACTCTGCTGTCCAGCATGGCTGTGGGCCAGCACCTCCTCAGACAGCCCCTCAGGAAGGAGGAGGAGGTAGGTGGTTGAGGTGAGAGGCTTGGCCTTCCGATGGCCAGGGCACTCCTCTGCCTCTACTCATGGTTCTTCCTGGGCAACCAGTGGTCTCTTACATTCAGGTCTTCTGGGGGCTGGCTCGCATGAGTTGATGGGGGCTTAAAACACCTAACTGGAAGAGAAGTGTCTACCAGCTCCTTCAGCAGACCTAAACGAAGACCATGACCACACACACCTGTGGGAATCAGCCAACTGTTGGCAGAACCACTCCCCTGCCCCACTCCAAGCCCAGGCTGACCTTCAGTCTGCTGATCCACCAGTTGGAAGGTTCAATTAAAAATCATTTCAAAAAAGGAAGACTAATTGGCAAAAGGCATACAAATTTATTTGATCCTGGTTTTATGTGACATGGGAGCCTCTGGAATGAAAAACCAAATCCCTGACAGGGTGCAGAGGCCTATGTACCATCTTGAAGTTACGGAAAGAAGGGGGTTTGGGTCCTTCCTGCCGAAACAGGTACTTTTTTCTTTCTTACTTTCTTTTTTTTTTTGGCCGGGGCTGGGTTTGAACTCACCACCTCCAACATAAGGGACTGGTGCCCTACTCCTTTGAGCCACAGGCACTGCCCACTGCCGAAACAGGTAATGGGAGGAGGCAGAAGAGGAATTCTGTTGAGGGGCAATAAATGATCACTAGAGAGAATTCAATGGGCTTGCAGAACCATGGTCTGGGACAAAGTCTATTGGGTCCACAGAATAGACAATGGTTTGTGACCAAACTCTGTCCAGGTGTGTTGACAGACTTTAGTCTTCCTTCTTCCAATGTCAGTTCAGTGAATGAAAACTCAGGAAAGGGACCAGAAGCAATTGTTTTCTTCTTTGGTAGGTCCAGACTTTAGGCAGCTAAGGAAACTTCAGAGAGTAGCTTTATCATATTCTTTGGGAGAAATAGTAAGGGTGGGGGTACAAGGGAGGTTGGAGGGGCCTCTAGACTTTCTTTTCAGTTCAACATGTTGCCATATTTGGGGGTATCAGTTTCTGAGCCCTAACACTATTTTTTGTTTGTTTTTTTAAGAGACACAGTCTCACTATGTTGTCCAAGCTGGTCTCAAACTCCTGGCCTCAAGCAATCCTCTCACCTCAGCCTCCCATGTAGCTGGGATTATAGGTGTGAGCCACCATCCCCAGCCTTTGCCACTTTATAGTAAAGATGACCTTTATTCCAGTTTTCAATACCTTGTTCCTCATTGCCATCTGAGATCTCATCAGAATGGCGGTGACTGTCCATATTTCTACCAACATTCTCTTCATGACCACTTAAATAATCTCTAAGAAGACTGAGGCTCTCTCTACAGAACTCCTCTTCTCCTGAGCCCTCGTCAGAATCACCCTTAATTCTGCATTCATGGCAATAGAGCCTTTTTCTGGCCTGCTCCTCTAAACTCTTCCAGCCTCTGCCCTTTGCTCAATTCCAAAGCTGCTTCTACATTTTTAACTATTTGTTACAGCAGCCCTCCACTCCAGTACCAAATTCTGTCTCAGCCTATTTGGGTTGCTATTACAAAATGCCACAGACTACCTAATTTACAAAGAAGAAAAATTTATTTCTCACTGTTCTGGAGGCTGGGAAGTCCAAACCAAGGCATGGCAGATTTCCAAGACTCTGTCTTCTTGAGTCTTCAGATTGCAGAAGGGAAAAAGGGATGGACTTGCTCCCTCAAGTCTTGTATTTATTTATTTATTTATTTTTATTGTAGGGGAATTCATTGAGGGTATAAGAAACCAGATTACACTGATTGCATTTTTAGTAAAGTCCCTCTTATAATTGTGTCTTGCCTCTAAAAGGTGTGGCCCTGAAGTCCTTCTTAAGGGCACTAATCCCACTCATGGGGGTAGAGCCTTCATGACCTAATCACCTCCTGGAAGTCCCACCTCTTAATACAATTGTACTGAGGATTAAGTTTCAATTTGATGAAGCTAATTTATAGCTTTCATATGAAGGCTATAACCCAACTATAGCACAAGAATATGGGGAAAGGAGCAAGGGAGGGGAGGCACACCTACTGTGCATCTTACAAGGGTACAGGTGAAACTTACTAAATGCAGAATACAAGTATCTTCATACAATAACTAAGAAAATGACATGAAGGTTATGTTAAACAGTTTGATGAAAATATTTCAGATTGTGTATGAAACTAGCACATTGTACCCCTTGATTGCACTAATGTACACAGCTATGATTTAATAAAAAAATAAAATAAAATAAAATAAAATAAAATAAAATAAAATAAAATAAAATAAAATAAAATTATGCAATTTTTTGATCTTGCAGTTCCACTAAGGAAGTAGTACTAGCAGGTTACCACCATTGTAAACATTTATCCCTCCCCGTCCCTAGGGAGTGACACACAGTCTACCCTGCCTTGCACTGGTGATACACTGGGCAGCCCAACAGATGATGACACATGAGGGACAGAGTGGCAGACCTTTACTTGTGTATTTCTTTATTTATTAGGAGTCTTTTTTTTTTCAGGGCACTGCTAAATCTCCTCTTTATATTTTGTAGAGAAAAAAAAAGAGTCCCATTGCCCTGTTAATGATTACTCACTTCTCATAGTCCCCTAAAAAACAAGTCACTTGAATAATATTGGAAATGGGCATTTAAAAGTGCTATAATGAAGTCATACCTGCTGACACACATCTGCAGTTTCAGCTACTAGGAAGGCAAAGGCATGAGGATCACTTGAAGCAAAAGTTTGAAGCTGCGATGAGCTGTGATGCACCTGTGAATAGCCACAAAACTTCAGCTTGGGCAATACAGCAAGACCCTGCCCTAAAGAAAAACATAATAATATTATATATGAAGTTGCTTTGAACATTCCACTGGGTAGTTTTACCAAAGTTTGTGTAGTTAATCCCCACTCAGGACTCTTAATGTCTCCTTTTCAAGAACTCTTGTACTCAAATATCTTAATATCCTGAGATTTTGTTCTTGGCCTTTGTTTGTTTTCACATTATAAATAATTCCAAAGCTGATTTTATCTATTGTGATATCTCCAAATATCACTTATTACTGATGGCTCCCAGTTTTTGTCACTGCATGTCTTTGTTCTGATTCTCTTCTTTCTTCTAGGCATAGGTACGGTGAGATGGTGCTTCCTGACTCCTTTTAAGTTGCACCTGGCTTGTGACTGGCTTTGACCAGTAGAACTTTAGCCAGAAGAGACATATCTGACTTCCAGGCAGAAGTGTCCAAACAGGGTCAATTTTACACAGTTCTCTCCCTCTGGAAGACCAGGAACCCTCCCATAGGCAAAGGCCTCTTCATTAGATGTCTGGGACTGTACAAGAATTGTAGCATGCACAGGATATAAAAATGTTGTTTTTAAGACGCTAAGATTTAAGGCATGTTTGTTACCAGGCTAGACTGTTGGGCTCACACTACCTACCTCATGTCTAATTTTATTTTACCTGCAAATATCATCACCTCCAGTGTTCTCCACATTTGTTAATGACACTGCTATTCAAATAGTTGTCCTAGGATCCATATTAGTTTTTCTTTATCATACCCATATCTAATCAATTATAGAATCTATTCATTTGACCATCCTATAATCTCCACATTCAATTTTAACTGATGCTGCCATAGTTATTACAAACCCACTCAAGTTAGCTTCCAGATCTTTAGTTAACCCCCCTTCCAGTCAGTTCTTCAAACGAATGCCACAATTAGGCTTTCTAACACATAAAGCTCATCATATCACTTCCCTATCAAATATGATTCAAAGATTTTTTTTTTTTACTGCAGATTAAGTCCAAAGATGTGGATGGCATACAAAGCCCTTCAAGCTACTATCTCTGGCTCCCTTTCAAGCCTTATTTCTCTCTTATACATGAACTCTAGGCTCTAACAGTACTGTACTCCTCGGATGAATATCCTTTACTATCTCCTAGTTTGATGTTCTTTGCCATATTTTTCTCTCTATCTGCGATGATCTCCCCTCCCCTGCTTCCAATTATACTCCTTACCCACTTGCCAGCTTGGAATTTAAGCTCAGACTCAACTACCACCTCCCCTATGAAACCTCTTTGGGTTGCAACTCCCTGCTCTGTACCAAGTTAGATAACTCTGTTAGCCTATTTCCAAACAATTCCTCAACAAGTATTTTTATGTGTCTCTATGATATTAATTAAAAAAAAACTAGGAAAGAGAGTTTACCTGCTAACAAACACATCTTGAATATATTACAATTATTCATTTATGTATCTATGTACTCAACTAGACTGTAAGTGAGCTCATCAAAGGCAAAACCATTTCTGATTAATCTTTGTATTCCATAAACTAAGTATGAACATTATTATGATCTTTAATGTACTTGTTGACTATTTCACTTTTTTTTTCTTGTCTTCATTCTCATGCTTGAACTATGTGAACTCCCTGGCATTGGAGTATTCCAAAGATAATTTTGTGATTTTAGTTGCCTCTTGGAAGCTAGGTTGATTTCTCTTGAAAAGTTAGCTAAAAATGGAAAAAAAAATTTTACCAATGCATGTTTTAACAGGAAAATGTTTATATCTCTATAGAGTCTAAATATTTTTTAATCATTGTTCATTTTAGTGTTCTCAAATCAAAGTTGAAATCTAAAAACTAGAAGTTGCTTTTAAATTGCAACTAGTGAAACTATTTTTAAGACTAGAATGAAACTCTTTTGGAGTAGTTAACCTCCTATATATCATGATTTACCAGTGTTATTATTCTCTGGGTGGAAATAATGGGTGGTAGTTAGCATTCACACCAGATGAATATAAAAATAAAGCAAAAAACTTTAAATCTGTAAAGTTGCTAAGAATCTCTCCATATTACCACTGATTTCAAAATGACGTTCTTCCAATAAAACATGAGTGTAAGAGGAGTTAGAGATGCTGGCAAGGTGCTTCAGTTAGATTAGTCTCTGTGTTTTAGATGGTGGATACATAAAGCTGTTGTCATCCAGCTTCTGCTACCTGTCAGTCAGACAAGAGTAGAAAGGCTAGGTGTTGGAAGAGGTAAATATTTAACTGGAAAATGCTACCACAAATTCTCATTAGGACAAAAGACAAGATGATATGTATGTTGAATTGACAAATGGCATTCTACTGCTGCTAGATTTAAAAAACTACCCCAACTGGATTCAGTGGGATCCTAGACTTCTCCCTTCCATGTCTCATCTGCCAGCCTTCCACAGAGGTTATCAGAAGCCATTCCTGCCACTAAATTTCTTGAGCCCAATGCAATAAAACTCCTTTCATAACATTTTCACCAAAGTGATCCAAAACTTTAATGCAGCATATCTTAAAATGTTCTGTGATTTAAAGCATCTCAAAACTTGCCTTCCCTCCAGGAAGAGTGATAAGAAAGAAAATGTATTTGCATCACCAATTATCTGACTTCAGGCATTTTTCAGTTCTTAATATTTATTTTTTAAAAAATGGCAGGAAAAAGGCACTACAGCAACCATTTTAAAAGAATGGTGTTTGTAGCATATTGTGATTATACCTCTCTTAATAAATCATTTTATTTACTTTTAGTAGCAATTAACCACAGAGAAAATGCTCGACAAACCCCCCTGTGTTGTGTGTGTACATGTGTATATTTAAGAAAAGTAAATCCCAGAAGAGTTAGGCTTTTAGAATCTCAGGACAGCCCATCGGAAAGAAGCACAAAATATACTGGCCAAATTGTCTATGCAAGGGGGATTGCTGCCTGAAAACAAGCAGAAAACATTCACATATTTAGCAAAGTGATATTCTATGTTATTTTAAATTATGAAATTATTTTTCAATATTCTATTGGGAATAGAATATTTCCTTTAAAGGATCTTGGATCCCTTGAGATATTTTATTTGTCAACCCATTAATCTTATCCACTTCTCTGCGTTCAAAATTGTTAAAAACTGGTGGAAGTATGTGTTTGTGCAGGACGATACTTGTGCTTTTTCAAATGTTTGTCTGGTAAATTTATGATTCTGGTGCAGCCCCTTTGCTAGTCTGACTCTCCTACTCATGGACTCTAATCTGTGGCTGCAGCTGAGTTTTTCCATAGACTGATGGTGAACAATGAGCTAACCATGAATTCCTACGTGGGAGAATGAAACATGTCAATCAGAATTCGAATAGCCATAGAGAGCTACAGTAATAGTCTGCATTTTTGGAAGACGGCTAGATTCTACCATATAATAAAATTCCACTCTGAAAATCAAACCACACAAGGCGTAGACAATTTCACTATAACATAAACAATAAAACTCACTACCTATTAGAAAAAGTGAGGCCTTTGATTTTGAGATATGCAGGCCTGTGCATTCCTAAATTCGATGGATAAAACCATCCTCTTCTCACTTTGTTTTACCTATATAAATAACTTTGAAACATTTCTAAGAAAAATTTAAAACATTTATATAGCTGAACTTTGTCAAGTACAATTCTAACTCATTTTTTAGCTATTTTTTCTAACAGTTTTGTAATACTTATTTTGTCTTACCAAGTAGGTATAGCAATAAAAGTAACATAAATAATCAATGTAGGAAAAGATTCAGAATAAGTCTCCTGTGTGTCTCCATGTCCCACAAGGGAGGCATTCACGTCCCACTGTTACTTTGTTGCTGCTGATGTTGTAGTATAAGCAACCTCAGAAGACAGAGATAGTGTCCTCCTCTAGAGCAAAACACAGGTATGCTTACTGCCTATTACAAAACATTCAAATTGCTTAAACTCAGCTCCATTGCTTAAATGAAACTCTTTGTGTACCAGGGATCATTTTGACACTCTAGGACTTGGAGAATCCAGCTCAGAAATGTGGATACTCTGGGTACTGTAAATGCTGTTTCTTTTTTTTTTTTTTTGAGACAGAGCCTCAAGCTGTCACCCTGGACATAGTGCTGTGGCATCACAGCTCACAGCAACCTCCAACTCCTGGGCTCAAGCAAGACTCCTGTCTCTGCCTCCCAAGTAGCTGGGACTATAGGCGCCAGCCACAACGCCCAGCCATTTTTTGGTTGCAGCCATCATTGTTGTTTGGCGGGCCGGGGCTGGATTCGAACCTGCCAGCTCAGGTTTACGTGGCTGGTGCCTTAGCCCGTTGAGCCACAGGCACCGAGCCTGTAAATGCTGTTTCAATAATAAACTCTCCTTTGGCTCTGACACAGGAGGTGCAAGTCTTCCACGAGCATTCATAAAATGTCAGGCAAACTTATTGACTCACAAGCAGGGTAAAATCTCAGACTCTACATTTTCTAGGCAATCAGATGTATCACGTTGAGGATGGGTCTCAAATGACTAGTAAAACACAGGATGGGTGAGTAATGAACCTGTCAATGTGTCGGATTAGAATAGAGGTCAGCAAATTTTTTTCTGAAGGGCAAAATGGTAAACATTTTAGCCTTTGCAGGCTGAACATTCTTTGGTACAACTCCTCGACTCTGTTGGTACATTATAAAAGGACCTATAGACTCAAGACATTCAATACAAATCAATGATCACGACTGTGTTCCTAAAAAACTTTATTTATGGACACTGAAATTTGAATTTTATAGAATTCTATGCATCATGAAATTTTATCTTTTTAAATTTTTTCCAACCATTAAAAAAATTTTAAAGCCACAATCAGGATGTAAAAAAACAGGTGTCAAGCTGGATTGGGCCCATGTATCATAGCTTGCCAATGCCAGGATTAGAAATACGCTGCCAAATAAATAAATAAATACACCTATTACCTATTAGTTTATTTTGTTGTTGTTGTTCTTTCTGGTGCAATTGATCTGAAAGCACCACAGGCAAGTGGAAAGTTTGGCACCAAAAATGTTTTTATGTGCAGAATATAAAAATTTTCTGTGTCTTCAATCCTCCATTTCCAACCTCAGATTCTTAAGGTGCTCAATTCACCTGCTGTCCCATTGTCCAGCATATGTTACACATGTGCTGAGGAAAGGTAACACTGCAGAAACACTAACACTGAATTTTTAGATTTCCTTGAAGTAATAAGGATTTTAATTATCTTTGCATTATTTTCATGTGTATTCCTTAAGCCTCTTCTTACCTTTGTCTTCCATGAAACCCATTCATAGGCTGGCAGTCAGATCTATGCTTAGTTCTAGTACAGGCAGTCCCCACGTTACAAACATCCAAGTTATGCACAACTTGCCCTTACAAAGGGAAGTCCTCTAGTTATTAACATCCGACTGATGTATGACTTGCACTTAGGGATGGAGAATCATATAGGTACTGGGCAAATGTACCTATCCCAGCTCATATACAAATTCACCTTAGAAACAAACCTTCTGAACCTAGATCGTTCATAACCTAACGACTGCCTATACTCCACAAAGCTTCAGGTTCACTAAGAGCAGAATTTAAAAAAAAAACAAAAATTTTTTTTTCCATTTTATGTTAAATTTTGTGGTTCACTCAGAAGCCAAAGATCACTTGAAGCACTTTGACAATTTTAAGAAAGCACCTAGGACAATGCCTAGCAGATACCATGGGCTCAACAAATGCTGGCTATTATTAATATTTTTCTCATTGGAGTTTGACTGAAATTCACCTGAATCAAGTCATTTAGGCTTTCCCATTTCTATCATTTATTTACACAAACAAGAAAGCAAAGTATGCACCGATTTGCATAATGCTTAAGGCTGAATTTGGATTGATAGTTATGTGAAATGTGCTTTGGTAGAAATGGATAACTATTCCTTCTTAAAGGAAGGAATTTATAAATAATTAAGAAACATTGAATGAGTGAGTGAAAGAGTAAAACCGTCACAATCAACTTGACCTTAAACTTCACTATCAGAACTAGAACGTAGGTTCCAGAGGGAAGATTTCATACAGATAATAACTCTGGGTAGATGTGCTGCACTGTTTAAATTATGAAGCATTTTTCTTTTGTCCTGAACACACATTAGAAATACAGTATGACCAAACAAAACAAGACCCCACAGTTGGACCCTAATCAACACTAAATAATATCCCTCAGTGAATACATTATTTAATTTGCTGTATAGTAGCTACTGAACACTATCCAGCTCTCAAGTCAATGCTTAGATTTGCATTCTTTGCACATATATTTCTTCAATCTAGGCAGTATTTTTGAGTCAAAACTTTAGATTTTTTACAGGTCTGAAAGAAACCTTTCCTTTGCAAATCAATGTTAGGCTAATAGCATTAGTAATTTGCCAAGAGAAGATTGAAACCCCTATTACTAGCTTGGTTGACAACAAACACTTTGATAATTTCTCAGGAAAGGTATTTCCTGTTGATCATTAAAAGCCAAATTTTCAGTCACTTCCCCCTCTGGATTAAATAAATACTATTAGTTTTTCAATTGTGTACAGTAAATATAGATTTCACGATTTGTTTGTCTGAATTTCTTAAAACATTTATGAACATTGAACAGATGAATTTGTTTTAAGCATACTTTTTCATTTGAACACTTTTCCCAATGGTTTTTAATATGGATACTATTCATCACATATTGAATAAAGCAACTTTTACTTTATTTAATGTCTTGACCCAAATCACATTGTCTCCATAAATATTTTACAGCCTGTGTACAACTAAAGTATGATTACCGAAGTCATGTCTGCATTTGTAGATAATACACCATAAAAATGGATTATTTTTCCCTTCTCTTGTTTTTGAAAGAGGGAATTGGTGCATGTATTTGCCCAAGTGGGTTTTTTTTTTCTCTTTTTCTCTTTTTTTACACTAACTAGCTCCTTAGGGGTAAGATGTTGGAAACACGGGTCTGTGCCAAGTTACTATCTCTATAAAATTCACAAAAGAATGACAAAACATTGCTCACTTTATTTCTTTCTAGCTGCTTTTCCCTGAAATAAGAAATTTTGATACTTTCGTTATCCTGATAGATAGAATGGAACTATTCTATGACTGATGGGGAAGTTCCTGCTATTCAAAGGAGCAAAGTAAGATCAAATAAAACTACACATTTCTTTGTTTTGAGAGCTAGCAAGCATCTTGCCTTTCAGCATCTTATTTGTGACACTTTGAAATTGGAGAATTTCATACAATTATCAATACTTTGGAAATCTATTTAAAAGAATTTTTAAACGACAAGATGGTTTGTAAATTCCATAGATTGCCCTTTCCTTCCATAATATTAAAAGAAAAGATATACTCTAAACTCTTGGTGAAATACAACTCTCTTAGGTAAATGGTGTGTGTTTTCACATTACTGTTTTTTCTTCCGGCACCCCCAAGCCCCAGGGCTATAACAATTTATTCTTGTTTAATTCTCATCTATTGAGATAAACTAAATAAAGTTTATATACTTAATAAAAGGCTTCCCTAAGTTTTGAAGGGGCAAATAGTTCTTCCACAGAGATCCCTTTAGCCTTTGTCTCGATGAATTCATGGTCAGTCTAGCCAGAAGAAACCCTGATCGAATGTTTTTTTAAAGGAATAGGAATAGAGAAGAAGTAGAAGGATTGACATTAAGGTGTTTATGCTTTCTATTCTGATTCAAAGATAAAATAGCTATCACTTTTGTGTGAGATAACCTTAAAGCGTGCTCTATGTCTTTGTGTATATAAGTCAAAGCAGCTTACCTATAACATTTTTCAAGTGATATCACGTGACTCTTAGAAAGGGAATATAAAAAACTTCTTTCCAGCGCCTTATGACCACAATTAGGTTTATGTAGTAGTTATTGTTTGTGCACTTCCCAGCCCTTCCTTCCCATTATTTCTTCTAAAAATAGAAACTGCTTCTTTTGGACATGGGTTGAACACATACATGAAACAAAACCTGGCCACAGTGAGAGCTCTAAAGGAACAAACACCAGTATCAATCTAGCTTGATTAAAACTGTTTCCCTGGGAGTTTTTACTCTGTTCCTGGCAGAGAAAAATAATCTTTTCTTTGATGTTCTAGACACTGTAAAGATGCAAGCTCAGAGCTACTAATCACTGAAACCCCTACAGTAGTTTTGGCCAGTCTTAGCAATTCAAATTGATGTATAGAAGAAGAAAGATGAGAGATGAAGCCAACAAACAAAACAGCCTGATGACGAGTAAGTCCCTAATTCTATTTTTCTCCAAAACCAGCTCTACTCTTGACTTTCCCATAATCTGGTCACATGAAACAACAAATCCTTCATTTTTGCTTAAGTATTTTGACTCGGATAAAGGAGGCATTCTGACCAACAGAACTGACGGACGAGTGAATGTAATTGGTAGTCTCTGCCAGATGTCGATTGAGAGAGACTGGAAGTGCTCCTCAGCCAATCCCTCTGTCATCACTTAGCTGTGATATTAAGCAAACTCTGAGATTCCAGTTCAAGTAGTAAATGTCTCCTATAAGAAAAAAGTATTAATAAGTGATTTCTGACTTCTGTTTTGAGGATTTCAGGCTAAATACAATTTTGTCAGCTTATCCTTTTGGAAATTTCAAAAAAGCAAGTAGACATTTTATGTATACTGAAGAGCAATATGAAGAAGCAAAAATGTTTATTTATAGAGCAATAATATTGAGCACATGGGTTGCAACTGGTAACTTGCTAGGATCTTGATGACACAAAAAGTAGCAGGCAATGATGGGCACGGTGAGGAAATGTATAGTCAGATTATGTTTTCAGAAAGCAACATGAGAATCATAGAGGACAGTGATTCCAGTTTCTGAACAGTCCTAGAGCTGTATATGTTTGTTGTATGGGAATAAATAAAGGATGAGACAATCCCCTAACCCCAGCACGTGCGCGTGCACACACATGAGTATCTTCAGCATGGGCCAAGAACTCTAGCACAGATCACTCCATTAGCCTATCCTCTACAAAAGCTCTAATAAAGATTTAGGAAAAATTCCTATAAATAAACAATTACTAATTATCTAAAATTATCTAAGTTGACTCTATATTAAAATATTACAGGTAAACGTATAAACAAATGGAAGACAAGTAATCTGCAGGATGAGGGGACGTTGGCATTTGAGCAGATAAAAGCCTGACCAAATATACAAACTCAGCACAAATGGTTAGGAAAGATAGTGTAAAATGATACAGGAAGAATAAATACTTAACATGCAACAGAACTAGGATACAAAATGGAAGAGAGAACTAAACCAAAGATAACATTAAAGAAAATGCAGAAGAAAATAAGCACAACTGATGATTCACTTAGATACACTGAAGTTAGGAATGAGTAACTTGAGTGAAAGTTAATGGAAATGAACCAAAATTTAAATGTTATTAAAGAGATAAAATTAGACATGTAATATGACAAAGGAGATTCAATATACTATATGTAGTTGGTAATCCTAAAAGTGAAATATGACTTAGTAAAATAAAAAAAATTTTCAAAAGTTTATTAAAAGAAATTTTTCTAGGAAAAAAAGGCTTAAATTTTCAGATAGAAAAGGCAAGCTATGATCCAGAAGAGAAAAAAGTACAAATGATCAAAGCCTAGTAAAGTTACTGAACTTCAAACACAAAAACGTAATTTTTAAACCAACTCAGAAAAACCAATTAAATTCACTTTTTGGGGGAGAAATTCAAGTTAACCTCAGATTTGTCCACAGTAAAATCAATCTGGAAGTAAGTGATATAATGACTAAGTTTTCAGAGAAACTACAATCCCAACAACTGATGGTGACTTTTCTGGCTTGGGGAAGCCCCTAGGAGTGTTTGGTGGGTGCCGTAGGATTCTAAGTGGTTAGCAAGGCACTCTGTTGATCAGACTCACATCCGGTTTCTGGACTGGCTTCTTGGTACACTCCATTTTTCTGAAGAACTGCCTATTTCCCTCTCCATTTCCACCAACTGCAATTCTTTATAGGAATTCTCACCTTTTAGCTACAAAAAATGGACAAAATGTATCTGCTCCTATCTCCTACATTTTCACAATGGATTTTACCCTGCCCCCTTAGATTTAAGGTTCTTGCACCTGCAGATATATTTTTTCATTGCTTCATCATAATTTTTCCCTTTCTACTGGTTCATCTCTTCATCATGAGAATATATTGTCATTTTTTCCCATTTGCAGTTACTTTTTCACCTTCCTTTCTCTGCTCAACCCACTTAAGAAAGACTTCTCCCAAGAAGCCACAAAAATTCTCTTAAGGTCTTCAACCAGCTTTACCTTGCCAAACATCTGTGGATTCTTCACAATTTACCAGTTCACTTAACAGAAAAATTATAAAATTCACAGTTTTATATTTGGATTATTGGAATTAAATAGACTTACATGGTAGTAACCTGGAATAATTTTCTTATAAGGATCCCATGACCTTCACAAAACTTCAAAATAATATTTCTAAGACAAATCTAACCTTTCCTATCCTATGGTAAATGTCCAATTGTGATAAAAAGGCATATGAACTATTTTGCGATTTAAGCTCTACTATCTAATCACTACATCGTTTGCCACTTTGTGCCATACTATACTCCATGACTATCTCCAGATCACAGTTCCTTGAGAATGTCATGCTGTGGCATGTTCCCACCTCTTTTTGCAAGTCTTTAAGTCCCAATGGGATGGAATGCTTTGGTCTACTTCCTTGAAAGGACAACTCAAGCATGAGTCCTTTTTGGAAATCCCTACATAATAATCTCTCTCTCTTATCTCCCACCTCCTGCTCACCACCAAATAGAATAATTAATTACTTCCTCCTCTGTGTGACAATAAGTAGACACTACTGGTTGATTGCACTTCTAAAGGTATGCCATAGATGTTTTTTAACATGTTGCTGAACTCCCCTAGACTGTGAGGCTCTTGAGGACCAAGACTTTCAGCATTGCATTCCCAGCACACAGCCCAATGATTGACATGCAGTCTGAGTTTGGAGGGGACAACAAGTGGAGAGAGGGGTCCCAAATAAAGGTTGATTAATTAATGAGTGAATTGTCATCAGTAATGTGCCAGTAGAAAGGTATTTCCCAAATTTCCAAAAATCAAATTTTGTTCCACTGTAAAGAACTCTACTTCTATTCCTGAAGATCTTGTTGTTTACTTTCTGTGCTGAAGCCAGGTGTTCTCCATCTAGGGCCTATATGCCTCTCAAAATTTCAAAGATAGTCTTTGGAGACACTGCAAATTTCCCCAAATTCTTATTCAAATTGTTGTGTAAATTTACATATGCACACAATTATTCTTGGCAAGTGACCCACAGCTTTCAAGGAACTGACATATATAAATTAAAGCAAACCTGGGGAGGTACTACAGTGCATGTGAGAACTTGTTTATAAAAGTTTAAAAACATGTTTAGCAATACTAAAAATGTTATTGTGTTCATTCTTATAAACTACTTTGGCCCCGTGAGTTAAAAAAGGGAAACTTCAGTTGGATGACTCTACAAACGAAGCATTTTTCTGTCCTAAAGAATCCAGTCACATGAGGTGTTCTCACAGAAGGAGCAGCCACATGCTTTAAATATGAAGGCACAGGTGATCAGGAGCGGTCCATGGGTTGGGTTAGGTTATGGAATTCCATTGACGTGAATCTGGGATTGGAAGATCCAGCAACAATTTTCTGTCCTCTTTTCTCTTCTTTCCTCTCCCTTTATCTCAAACCATTATTTAAGAAATAATAGTTATTTAGCATAGAGAATGTGCCCTACTTCCCCGATAAATCTCTGTCTGTTTCTCTCTGTCTGCCAAGAGTGGGGGAGGGATTGCTGGGTTTGGCAGCTGTCAGCCCATCATTATGGGCTCACTGTCCCATCTGCACTACTCAGATTGGTGCTGTCACAGGAGGTTTTACCCAAACAGGCTCTCAGGGGAACAGTAACACACCTCTTGATTTGGCTGTGAAGTTATACTTGTGATTATTAATAGAAAAGATAAGAGGCTGGTGCTCTATTCATACATGTTAGAGCTAATTATTCAGTTTGATCTAAGCTGATTATTATACTGATATATAACCACGCTACATTTATAGCTGCAGCAAGCAGCGGCAAAGAGCCTTGACACAGTGCTGCCATTTGGGCTTATCAGATAGAAAGAAATGGTGGGGGTGGGGAGGGAAAAAGAAGAAGCTGCTTTGGTTGATTAGCAATGTGCTGCATGGGACCATTTATAATGAAGCATATCATTTAAATTTTCCTTTACAAATGAGTCCAACGCGTGTTGCAGGCTGCAGGCTCTGTTAATTGTCACAAACATTGCTGCTTCTTCTTCTTCTTTTTTTTTTTTTTTTTTTTAACATTATTAGCTCTTTGGCAGGATCTCCATTGTTGACTAAAAACTTGGCATGATCAGGGCTTGCTGAATAATTTAGGTGGTTGGCAGCTGGAGAAGGAGAACACACACATCTAGGGAGACAGACATGCTGCTTGAGCTCTTTATATAATAGGATTGTATACAAAGCAGAGTACAGTCAGCAGTGACTTCTGTGTCTGTTTATAGGTAAACACTGATGTTAGTTTCATAGGAAAACTGGAGGGATACTTCTCACAAATCGTACACGGCACGCGAGACAGATGCACTGGAGAACTGTTCAGATGACTTGGATCATCTCTGGCTCTCACAGAACAGAATCACTAGAGTTTTCCCACACCAGGACTATTGCTGTCACTGCAGTGGGGACATCTGGGGGCTTCTTTGCTGGCCACAGCAGGATTAATAGGAAATAGAATGCCCTGAAAATCTGGAAGCTTGCAAGCAGCAAATTGGAAAGACTCATGAGTCACAAAGGCTATTAAATGCTCCCATTTGGGAAGTACAGGTATATGGTTAAAGTTGGTGGGAGTATAGGTACAACTATCGCCTTAGGCAGAAGGACACGAAGAAGCCCACAGGTAATATGGCAAATACTTAATGTTCATACACAAGTCTTTTGTACAGGAACCAGACCCACTGATTCTCCTTCAGAATACCAGTTAGGACTCTACCAGGTTCAGGGAACAAAACTTCAATCCAACAGAGTTGGGTTGGGTTCAAGCCAACAGAGTATATCAGATAAGGTTACGTTCAAGCATAAATGTAGAAACAACTGGATAAAGGTTCAAATGATGGTGAACGGGATGCTGTTTTTCTGTCTCCACCATCGGACTTTTCTTCCAACATACTAGTTTCGTTCTCAGAAAGACATATTCTCATCATCATGGTGACAAATTTGTCAGAGCCCCAAGCTTTGCATCATTCCCCGTTCAAGGTTGGTAAGAAAGAGTGAGATGACCAATGAAGATTCTTTGTCTTCTTTTTAAAAGTCGTGAACAAGGTGACACCTGTGGCTTAAAGAAGTAGGACGCCGGCCCAGAAGTGGTGGGTTCAAACCCAGCCCAGGCCAAAAAATAAAAAAAAGAATTTAAAAATCATGAACAGACATTTTTCAAAAGGAGATAGACAAATGACCATCAAATATATGAAAAAATAATCAGCATCACTAGTCATCAGAAATGCAAATTAAAACCCCAATGAGATACCTACCACCTTCAGAATAGCCATTATTAAAAAGTTAAAAAAAAAATAGGTGTTAGTGTGCAAATGGTGAAATGGGAAAGCTTATACAGTATTGGTGGGGATGTAAATTAATACAACCTCTATGGAAGATAGTATAGAGATTTCTCAAAGAACCAAATGATCTATAAATCCCACTACTGACTGACTACCTAAAAGAAAAGAAGTTAATATAGGTGTATCAAAAATACACCTGTTGGCAGCACCTGTAGCTCAGTGGGTAGTGCACCGCCCACATACACTGAGGTCAGGAGGTTCAAACCCAGTTTGGGCAAGCTAAAAGAACAATGGCAACAATAACAACAACAACAACAAAAACACATGTAGTCCCAGCTACTTGGGAGGCTGAGGTAGGAGAAAGGCTTGAGCCCAAGAGTTTGAGGTTGCTGTGACCTGTGATGCCACAGCACTCTACCCATGGTGACAGCTTGAGACTCTGTCTCAAAAAAATAAAATACACCTGTGCTTCTATGTTTATCACAGCACAATTAACAATTGTACTGCTTGCTTACTGGTTCAGCAATAAATGAAGTGAAAACAATGTTTATCTGAATCTGAGTCCATTCCTGTCCACCTTTATTATCAGGTCCATCTTTTGTGGTTTGTCTAGCTCAGCACACGAAAAATGCCACAACAGAGCTAAGCCAATAGACCTTCAATAGGATAGAGTCCATGATCACAGATCTACCCAACTGTGACAGTTCCATAGTTCAACATAAGCATATTCAAGCCACTTCCAATGTGTATAATATAAATGGACCTGCTGCATATTTTTATCAGCAGAATATTTCTTGAGTCTAGCCTTTCAAGAATACAACTTTTTTTTTATTGTAGGGGATTCATTGAGGGTACAAAGAACCAGGTTACACTGATTGCTTGTGTCAGATAAAGACCTTCCCATAATAGTGTTCCGTATCTGAAAGGTGTACCACTCCCCACATGACCCTCCCTCCCTCCTTCCTTTTCTCGGCTATCCTGGTCCCCCACCCTGCACTGTGTGCTAGGTCATTAATTGTTCTAGCACAATATCAGATTGAGTACATAGGATTCTTGGTTTCTCCATTCTTCTGATGCTTTGATATGAATAATGTGTTCCACTTCTATCCAGGTTAATACAAAAGATGTAAAGTCTCCGTCTTTTTTAGTGGCTGAGTATTAGTCCATGGTGTGTGTGTGTGTGTGTGTGTGTGTGTGTGTGTATATACATATCTCACATTTTCTTAATCCATTATTGGGTTGGTGGGCATTTAAGCTATTTCCACATTTTGGCAATTATAAATTGAGCTGTGATAAACCATCTAGTGCAAGTGTCGTTATGGTAAAAGGATTTTTTTCCTTCTGGGTAGATGCCCAGTAATGGGATTGCAGGATCAAATGGGAGCTCTAGACATCTGGAACTGAATAGAAAACAGGGAGATGAAGCTAACATCTTACAGCCACCTAATCTTTGATAAGCCAATCAAGGACAAACACTGGGAGAAAGAATCCCTATTCAATAAATGGTGCTGGGAGAACTGGATATCCACATGTAAAAGACTAAAACTGGAACCACGCCTTTCTCCACTCACAAAAATTGATTCAAGATGGACAAAAGACCTGAATTTAGGGCACGAAACAATAAAAATCCTCAAAGAAAGTGTGGGGAAAACACTTGAAGCTATCGGCCTGGGGAAAGACTTTATGAGGAAGACTCCCATGGAAATGGCAACAACAACAAAAATAAACAAAGGGGACTTAATGAAACTGAAAAGCTTCTGTACAGCTAAGGAGACAAGAACCAAAGCAAATAGACAACCTACTCAATGGGAAAGTATATTTGCATATTTTGATTCAGACAAAAGCTTAATAACTAGGATCTATAAAGAACTCAAATTAAGCAACATAAAGAGAGCCAACAATCCCTTCTACCACTGGGCAAGAGAGAAGAATAGAACCTTCTCTAAAGAAGACAGACGAATGGCTAACGAACATATTCAAAAATGCTCATTGTCCCTAATTATTAGAGAAATGCAAATCAAAACCACCCTGAGATACCATCTAACCCCAGTGAGAATGGCCCTCACCACAGTCTCAAAACTGCAGATGTGGAGAGAAGGGAACACTTTTACACTGCTGGTGGGACTGCAAACTAATTTTGCCTATTTGAAAGGAAATATGGAGAACCCTCAAAGTACTCAAAATCAAGAGTACAATTTTTAAGGAGTATATTTGATAACCAGATAGGGGGAAATGTGAGATACATTTCAAGAATATCTTCTACCATGTTTAGCTACCTCATCTACCTTTTCACAGGCTGCTAGCCCCACAATATAATTTTACAAATAAAGATTTAATAATTTTCTGAATAACAAATTCTATACTAAGTTTCATGCAGACAAAATATTTATATTTAGATATTATAAGATTCTGATAAGACAAGATAAAAGTGAGAGATGCCGATTTCCCCCACTTCAGTGATTAATTTTAAGCAATTGGTAGATTCCAAGCACCATGTCAAGTCCTGGAAATATATGATGATAAAACATAACCATGTCTTCGAGAGAGTAAATCTAGTAAGGTGAAACACACCAGTGACCGGGTGACTAAAGTGCCTTTTGGTAAAAGATACAATAGGCTCAGCGCCTGTTGGTCAATGGCTAAGGCACCAGCCATGTACACCTGAGCTGGTGGGTTCGAATCCAGCCCAGGTCCACCAAACAACAATGACAGCTGCAACTAAAAAATAGCTGGGGATTGTGGCGGATGCCTGTAGTCCCAGCTACTTGGGAGGTGGAGGCAAGAGACTCGCTTGAGCCCAGGAATTGGAGGTTGCTGTGAGCTGTGATGCCACAGCACTCTATCCAGGGTGACAGCTTGAGGTTCTGT
>CAUYRH010014663.1:0-15422 GCA_963574655.1 Perodicticus potto
GATAGTGATCAAAACAACATGGTGCTGGTACAAAAACAGAGAGGTAGATGTTTGCAACAGAATAGAGAACCAAGAGATGAATCCAGCTACTTACAATTACTTGATCTTTGACAAGCCAATTGAAAACATTCAGTGGGGAAATGACTCTATTTAACAAATGATGTTGGGTGAACTGGCTAGCGGCCTGTGAAAGGCTGAAACTGGACCCACACCACTCACCATTAACTAAGATAGACTCTCACTGGATTAAAGACTTAAACTTAAGACATGAAACTATAAAAATTCTGGAAGAAAGTGCAGGGAAAACTCTTGAAGGAATGGGCTTGGGTGAATATTTTATGAGGAGGACTCCTCAGGCAATTGAAGCAGTATCAAAGATACACTACTGGGACCTGATCAAACTGAAAAGCTTCTATACAGCCAAGAACACAGTAAGTGCAGCAAGCAGACAGCCCTCAGAATGGGAGAAAATATTTGCAGGTTATGCCTCCAACAAAGGCTTCATAACCAGAATCCACAGAGAACTCAAACGTATTAGCAAGAAAAGAACAAGTAATCCCTTCTCAGGATGGGCAAAAGACTTGAAGAGAAACTTCTCTAAAGAAGATAGGCGAACAGCCTACAGTCACATGAAAAATGCTCACAATCCTTACTCATCAGAGAAATGCAGATCAAAACTACTTTGAGATATCACCTAATTCCAGTAAAGTTAGCCCACATAACAAAATCCCAAAACCAGAGATGTTGGCGTGGATGTGGAGAAAAGGGAGCAAGCCATTTTCATCATGTCATATCAAGTGTATATTCTATCAACATGGCTTATCGTTATTGATGCTAATCTTGATATCCTTGTTGAGGTAGTGTTTTCCAGCTTTCTCCATCGTAGAGTTACTCTTCTGTACTCCATTCCATGATGTACTCTGTGTAAATAAATCACCATCTCCAGTCCACATTTAAGGAGTCCGGAGTAATATTCTACTTCCCTGAGGGTGGAGTAACTGCATAAATTATTTGGAATTCTTTGGCATGGGAGATCTCTTATCCTCCAAGTACTTATTTATTCAGGCATTTATATTAGTATGGAATATGGATATTTATTTCATACCTTGGGCTATAATCCAATAATACTTTATTTATTTTGTTGTTCAAATGGTTTCAGCATTGGTCAGCTAGATAGGTTGAATCTTGCAATCTCTTAAACATACCTCTATCATTGTAGGGTTTTAAAAATTTGACAACTTCTTTGGTCATTTGAAAATTCCCTTACTTTCTAACACTGCAAGATTCCTCAGAATCGTGATATGTATTTCTGTCCTAGTCCTAAAATCAACCATTTCTCATAGGAGAACCTTGTTTTTTTACCTGGAAAATTGTACTAAAATTGGGGCAGCGCCTGTGGCTCAAAGGAGTAGGGCGCTGTCCCCATATGCCAGAGATGGCAGGTTCAAACCCAGCCCCAGCCAAAAACTGCAAAAAAATAAATAAATAAATCCAAGATCTGGGTGTTAGGTATATCTTTGCTGCTGTTGAGTTCCTGCTTTTAGTCCCTCTCAGCTGACAAAGCAAGAAAACGTATGTGTGTATACTCAGTCATGTGTATACACAAGTCTATAAATATTTCTGTATATAACTACCTGTGTTTATATTAAAATGAACATGAAGTCATACTAATATCTATACCTCTAATCAAGTACCACACGGATTATTCTGTTTTTTTTCCTTTGCTTACACTCTAACTTCCCACCTCAACAGTGAGAAATGGGACACTTCCCATTTGTTATGCATATACTCAGTTGCTGAGTTCCTGTAACCTGAGTCCCTCTGAAGACACTGCTTTATTAGCTAACATGCATGCTTGTGTATGTTATGTGTAGTTCCTTTGGGTCGTAGTCTTACAGACTCTACCCATTTTTAAAATTATTTAGGTCAGCTCACCTGTCCTACATTTCTATCAGTGATTTTGTTTTATGCAATCATAACACATTTGGATTATTTTATCACATTCTGCATTCTATGCTAGGATTCCCCAGCCTCTTAAGTGATTTATTAAAATTTGCATACAGTATTTCTTTGCATAGGAGAAGTATATGGGTTTAGACAGATTACTTTTAAAAATGTCTATTATGAAGAAAAAGTTACAAAACTAATTGTCAAAATGATTCTGGATTGTTATAATCTTCTCTGATCATTTATATTGCTCACCATTTTGCTCTTTTTAATGTCACTTATCCCAGATATAAATGAACAATGTCTCTGTAGAGAACATGCCAACTCCTATGGCCAAGATATAGAAAGTCCCTAAATTTCAGGGTTTTTTTTGGCTAATTAATGAAATTTAATAAAATTAATTCATTTAATGAAATAATTGGGTAGCCAGAAAGTAACATGGAGTAAGGAAGCATTTGAAAACTGAAGGAAGAGGTCCTGAGAATAGTACACTAAAAGAGGAAGTGGGAACTTAGTTTAGTTGTTAATTTAATAGACTGTATAAAACACACTTAAAGATTTTATTAATAGAAAAGCTTATTAAGACACGATGGAATCAACCTGAAGCAAATTTAACTTACAGAGTGAGATTCAAATTTGTTTTGGTTCCAGGCCTCTTTTATTAGGACTAAATATGAATAAAACTAAGCTTCTGTTGTCCCTCAGATCAACATTACAGAGGAAGCCAAGGACTATTATTTCTAAATGCAATTCTGCTTGTGATGTGCTGTTTGACTCCTTTGTCTTCATCTATATGGGAGAACTATGGAATGAATACCCTTAATCTACTTCATAACAAAGTAAATACATAAGTCTTTAGACAGCAATAGTTGGGTCAATCTAACAACCAAATAGAATCTTGAATTAGATCCCTATGAAAATCATTAAACCATTTATTAATTTAAATGTCTATATCACAAATCCTTGTTATGCGTGTAATCACCATTGTGACATTTAACAAGGTAAATATTCATGGGAAGCTAAATATCAAAAAGCCGTGCACTAAATTACATAAGAGAAAGCAATCAAACCATAGTTGAGAAATATATTTGTATATTGCAACACAGTTAGTAAACTCTAAGAGGAGTTAGCTGGTTTATGCACTAAAAGAATAAAATTGTCAGAAAAACTGAATAAATTATAATAAAGCTAAAGCCAAATCTTAACTCTAACAATGGAATGAGAAGAAAAAAATCAAAAGATGATACCAAAAGGAATAGGTCACCTTAAAAATATGTTATTATTGATATGACATTAAGGAAATACAGTCTTTCCCCCAAAATGCTATCTTCCTTAGGTATTAAAGTAAATATATGTTGAAATTATGATTTATTTTTATTCTCATAATTCATAATGGTAGTATTACTGATAATTTACTTAGCACTTAATATAAATCAGGGACTGTGTTAATCTCTGATAGCCATTACTTCATTGAATTCCCTCACAGGTTTTTTTAAGGGAGTATAATTATCCAAGACATTTCCAGACATAGACACCAAGACTTAAAAAGTTTCTGTGTTTGCTGTTCATGGTCACAGAGCTAGAAAGTTTAAATACAGTATTTAATGTAAGATTTTACTACAAAACTCACTCTTAAGTCCTATATTCATAGAAGCATACATTAAGTCTATTAAAAATGTTGTAGTGTCCTTTGTTTTGGTTCCAGGCCTCTTTTATTAGGACTAAGTATGAATAAAACTAAGCTTCTGTAGGGCAGCACCTGTGGCTCAGTGGGTAGGGTGCTGGCCCCATATACTGAGGGTAATGGGTTCAAATCTGGCCCTGGCCAAACTGCAACAACAACAAAAAAATAGCTGGGCATTGTGGCGGCTGCCTGTAGTCCCAGCTACTCGGGAGGCTGAGGCAAGAGAATCACCTAAGGCCAAGAGCTGGAGGTTGCTGTGAGCTGTGACAACACATCACTCTACCAGGGGTGACAAAGTGAGACTCCGTCTCTAAAAATAAGACAAAAAAAAAACTAAGCTTCTGTTGTCCCTCAGATCACCGTTACAGAGGTGTGCTGTTTGACTCCTTTGTCATCATCTATATGGGAGAACTATGGAATGCATATCCTTAATCTACTTCATGACATAAGTCTTTAGACACAATAGTTGGGTTAATCTAACAACCAAATATTTTTTTACTTACCACCTCAGAAAGATAAAATTCCCATAGGATCAGAAAGCATAGGTATTATAGCATATCTCTAGTTTTTCTGAAATCAGAATCTTCTAAGCATTCTGCATGGCATATGCCATTCAAAAAGGAGAATGTTGACCACATAGCCATAGTAGACATTGATCCCTATGGGTAAGGAGTACATGCACATACCAAAGGTATATGGGAGATGGAGGTATAAGTGTGCCTGATGATTTTGGTGAAAAGTTCTCACCACCAATGTCATCTATCCTTGAGTATCCATATTTTTTCTGAAAAATTGTTTATTTATTTATTTATTTGTTTGTTTATTGATTTATTTATTTTGATATAGAATCTTGCTGTATCACCTTGGATAGAGTGCCCCGGTATCATAACTCACAGCAACCTCTAATTCCTTGGTTTAAGTGATCCTCCTGCCTCAGCCTTCTGAGTAGCCAGGACTAAAGGCACCTGAGTAGCTGGGACTAAAGCCACAACCTCCTGAGTAGCTGGGACTAGAGGCCACAACTCCCAGTTAGTTTTTCTATTTTTAATAGAGATTATACACTTCTGATAATTTCTATGGTATTTTATAATTTGGAGCAATCTTCACTTCAAACCCTTATCACCTGTCATTTAAAAAAATTTTTTTTGCCATGTTCAGATCTATGATATGCAAAATATCTATATAAAAACACTGCCTTAGTTTAAATACATTCAAGAAATGAATTAAAGAAAAAATATATTTATTTTATATTTCTCTGTGATTTCTCTGATAACTATACTTCAATATGTACTATTTTAAATGTAGTAAATTAATAGGAGCTGCTTGTAGTGACCTTTTATAATTGACAGAGAAGCAGAGTTTCAGTAGAATTTAGAATCACAGAGTTGGAATGCTTTTCTGGCTTGGTCACCAGTGAATTCTATTCTTCCCAGTAGTCTAAACACAGCTGAATTCCCTATCATTGTTTTACACATGGTACATATGGTGCTGCCATTCATCTATCTCTTTTGTGCTCTCTGATTTCTATTGTTGCAAAGTTTAAGATGGCCATGATCATATGCAAACTTTGAAAATAAATTGGAGCTATGGACCCTATAATGGTATCACATTGGCCCTCTTTATTCTCTGTGCTCATATTGGATATTACAACTCTAAGCTGATAAAACCACGGTCATATAATTCTGTAAATCTTAAATGCCTTAACCCATATCCGATTTACTCTCCGCTCTTGTACTTTGTACTCCTAATGTATTACAGATAAAGTAAGAAAATATTTTTATTCTACTATCTACTCTCCTAAAACCTCACACATGAGTCTATGAAGCAGGAGCTAAAGCCAATCTAAGAAATTAATACTAAACTTCCCTTAGAATAACCCACTTGTGGCCATAATTTGGATAGACATCAAACACTTCAACTAGATCTTTTTCAATTGAGGTGCCTCTGTCCTGCTTGGTCATTATTGTCTGACAATCTTATTCTTTATCTTCCCAACATGACCCCTCTTCTCATTACCATCCTCAATATATCATGGAAATACTTCTGGCATCATAGATTAAATATCACCAAAGTACCATATCAGCAGAAGAAAGTTATTACAACCTTGTATTGAGATCAATTATTTCCTTTGTCATCGGTCCTATCTCCACTGTTAAGTATTAGGAAAAAAAAATAAATACAAATGGGGTAGATATTATTATATTTCTATTGAAGTGGGATATTCTTTTTATTGTTTTAGCCAGGTACAGGGAATGTTGCCTCTATGCCATAAACACAATTATTGAGACGGGGTCCTGCTCCTAGAGGCAAACACAAGAGAATCACTTTGAGCACTTTTGCCAGCCATAACTTTTCCCAGGTGTGCATTCCATAAGGCACATAGAGTTTTTATTAAACTTCTCAACATAATGGCTAGTATAACTAGAATATGTTATCTTATTCAGGTTGACTTCTAGTAATATAAAAACACAATAATGAAAACCACATTAGTAGTAAAAGAAATAATAATAATAAAACAATGAAAGAAATGATGTCTCTTGCTAATGATTTTTAAATAGTGACTCAAGTTTAAGTAATAAATTATTTTCTTGGAATTCTGCATAAACATAACTACTAATTCACAAGGTAATGTGTTTTAACTTTTTTCTTGTGTGAAAGATATTGTAAAGATCCAGAAAACAATACACACATATTTACACATATACAGACAACCTTTTGGTTCCGTTCCTTTAGTGAATCCTAAACAAATATTTAATTGTAATATATCCTAAATAATTACAACTATAAATATAAAATTATGAATGACCTAAGTTATGAAAAGGAGAATTCTATGACAATGAATACAAAAAGATACGTACTTAGGTCAGTAGTAAGAATACACCTTACTAAGCAAATAATACTTAAATCTGAAGACAAATCAGGAAGTAATTAGATAAAGGAGGGCAATAAAAAGAGAATTGCAGAGGAAGATGCAAATATTTCACGTGCAAATATCATGATGATAGTAGTCATATATTCTTGTCAGAAGAACGAATGGTGCAATTAGAGATGAGAAGCAAAGGGTATACAATCCTCATATACACTTTTATTTTTTTCATATATCATCTAGAAAATATTTCACATGTGGACATCAATAAGTGTGTGTTTGTGTGTGTTCTACAAAGAACATTTTGAAGAAAATAAAAATATAAAATTAAGAAATAATTTAATTATTTTATTTAATAATTAAATAATTATTTAATTATTATAATGCATAATAATGTAGAAGTTCTTTACAAAACTATAAACACTACAAACACATACCCACACTATATTATTTGAATGTGTGCATGTGTGTTAAAAGACAAAAAGACTATACGCACATCCAGACACACACACACACAGAGGAGGGAGAGAGAGACACACAGACAGAGAGAAAGTGAGAATGGAATCCCAGGGAATCCAGAAATTAGACATTTTGCCCCTTTTGTATGTCTTCCTTTCATCCCAAATGCAGATGGATAGTTGGAGCTCCAGCAGGGAGCTATTTCTGATCAGGAGTTGATGCTGAGAATAAAATATTATGTTAAAATATTTGAGCAGAAATGTAGCATCTATGTCCACCGTGACAATGGATCAATCTATGATAACAATTCTGGACTAACCAAGTCTGTAATGTTTACATTGAAAGGCGCAAAAGCCTGTCACTGGGTCATAGTGACTCAAGTGTAATCTTGAGCAGCTGCTCCATAAAAAGGCTGAACACAGTCCTGCTTTGCTCAGAACAGTCTCAGTTCAAGCTTGTTCTCTATGTAAAATCCTTTGTTTCTTAATATCTGGGGACACCAGTGTCAGAAAATGTAGTAAAGTGTAGAGTTGTATCTGCAAGAATGATTGATGTTTTTGCTTCCTAATTAAATGCACATTGGATTGTGCAGGCTAAACTTGATACTGTCAGTGGTAAAGTATAGACTGAAAAAGAACAGGTTTCAAGGGAAAGGAAGCACTTCTTAAAATGTTGGCTTTGGACCCTTGATTTTAAAATTATAATACTGTCAATATCTCTATTCCCTCTTTAGTACTTACCAAGATATTTTGAATTACTTTAATATAAACCATTTCAATCTAAAACAGTGTTGTATTTTGAGTTACATATATTTAAAGTCTATTTTATGTCATTCCAAAAATATATACTTTGCACATGTACTTCAAATAATTTAGAAAATGCTGACATTTTCCATGTCATTCTGTGCTTTCAATTCTATTTTATGAATGTTTATTTTTAATATTCTCCCTTTTCCCCCCTTAGGCCCATGTTGCTGAGTTTATTATAGAATATGATTTCTTCCATGCTATAAATTCCCAGTTCACCTATGCATGTTATCATTATTCTTTCTTTCCTCCTCTCCTGTGCCCAACAAGCTCCTAGGCTTTCTTCCTGCCCACTGCTTTCACTTCCTCACTAAAATTTCAAGACAGTACATGACTCAGGAATAAAATCACATATGCTCATTTACTAATTTCATCATCAATAATACACTTGAGAACAAAATATTTTAGATGAAATGGCATACATAATATAAAACTCATAAAAATATAATGGACAACATCAGACTTCATGTAATTCTACACAAAGAGAACTTACCTTTAAAATACATTGCTTCTGTCTAAGAGCTATCCCTTCTTGGTAACACATGGCCAACAAAATCCACCATAGGAAAACAGTTAGATTTTATTTTTGTTAAAAAAAAAAATCTATGTAATGATCTAAAGTTTCATAAGAATAGGAAAAAATAATTTCAGGAGTGGAAGTTATTCTAGGAAAATGCCATTACTCCTATTTTTACAATGCTTAAGATTTATAATTAAAAGGTTTCCAGTGTATGACTAAAGTACAATGAAAAAAAAAACAAGTTGATAGGTGAAACAAGCTCTCAAACATTAGTTAATTACTTGATCCTCACTAACAGCTCAAACTCATTCTAGATACCTCATCAGTAATTTTCTAGATTTAACCCCAGTTTTGATTGTGTTTTCCTTTAACTTCATAATCAATAACTGTATTGCCTACGGGAGGGATAGTTGGATTTCTTCATATAGGAATGAAAGATCTTTTAGCTCGATACTTATTTCCTGGCCAAACATATTTTTCATTTCTTCCTTAATAATAAAAAACACCCAAGATATTTTCTGAGAATACTTTGTTCCTTCCTAAATCTATGCCTTTGATAATGCCACTTGTCTCATCTATTTTTTTGCATGCCAGTTCTCATAATCTTCTTTATTCAAACTTCACCCCTTATCTATCTCCATAGCAAATCTACTCTTCATCATGTGGTATTTATCATTCTCCTTTGAACTATGATAGCTTTTAATCACTAATTTATAGATAACTAGTATTTTTTTCATGTTTCAACCCAACATAGTACATTTTGTGGCACATCGTGCATGTAGTTATTTTTAAGCATTTCTTTATTGCTTAATAAATCTCTTTATTTCCTGCTTTTTTTCACTTAATAATTCTCAATAAATCTTGTTGGATGAATCTATTACATAGAGATCAAATGTGCATATTCATATGTAGCATTGGTTCTCTATAATTATCTAGTTCTATATTAATATTATATACCCTTAATTACCTTCGTGTTATGTTAAGAAAATATTAAGGTTTAGCAAAGTTGGATACACAATTACATTGCAATATGTGTAGAAAACTGATACATAGTTGTACGTTTATAGCATGAAGAATCTGTGCAGGAACTGATCCTATAAAATTCCTAAATATTTTTATGTATGAGGTAAAGCAATTTTTAAATATGAAGTGACTTTCAATATGAAGAATATGTTAGAGCTTAATGTTAAAAGTTGTTTAGAAAATTTTGAAAATTATGTAGATTTTAGTGGTAAACGCTTTATGTATGTATATATGTACTTTTAGGGAGCGTCAATCAGTCACATTCTATGAACACATAAACTATGATGTAAGAGGCACACTTAATGTTTGTACAAGGCATAGCCAGTTCAAATATGTGAGCACTCCTGAATGTGCCCCACTTCAGACCAGAAGGTACCAATAGTCCATTGATTTTTAAAATTAATGGAAGTTTGCCTACTTAGTACACTGATGCAATATCAAGTGTGCTCTCTACATAAGCATATAAAACATTTGGAAGAATAATGATATTTATCTAATAAAATTATGTTCATAGAAGTTATTAATTATACATTTGAATATTCTTAATCTTTCTTTATAAATAGCTTTGAATAGGCCAAAACTAGCTTTTATTCCTATTAGGTAGATGTTTAAATATACTCCTTCTTCATCATATATTCATTTAATATAAAATGAATTATTATAATGTGGTTAATATCATTAATAGTGCTTACTATGTGGCAAGTGCTTTTTAAAATTTTTCCATTGAGGAAAACATACATTAAAAGGCATTAATCTCAGCAGTGCCATAAGATAAGATATAAAACATGTCTAGCACTTAAATGCATCCTTTATACCTCATCTCAGTTAATACCTCCCCCCAAACTAACTCTCCCCAACTCCTCAGTGGAAATGTCTACTCTGACGTTAGCACCATCAAGTTTTGTCTGTTCTTAACTAAAATCACCAAGTGTGTATAGTAAATATGCTTTTGTGGCAGTCATTTTCACAAAACATAATTGCAGTAAATTTATTCTGTAGCCACTTACATAAGTTATTAGTTATTGATGCACAATATTTCATTATGTGTATACCATCATTTATTGTAATTTTCTTTTTTCCATTTTTGAAAATAAGTATAAAATTAAAACTGCTAGAAGATGTAAAGGCATCAGTTAAAAGTGATTCATTACACTATTCATTACAGTATTCATTACACTAAACAAATATGATTTACTATTTTAAAAATAATGCAACTAAGAATAACTGCTTTCATTCCTAATTTTGATAAGTAAAATTTTATATTTCTTTTAAGACTCTAGATCTGAGAAGTTATTCTATTCTCCATAGCCCAATGATGATGGAAAAGACTGCACTCTACATGTTTGAAGATAGAAGTATTTAGTATCTGGATATTAGTTTTTTGTTGGCCTAGATGTAGAAACCTAATTAAAATACAATTAGCTATATAAAATAATTTATAATCAGTAGGTATTAGGCATATAGAAGATATTATGCTTGGATTTAGTAATCTGGACTGGCTCTGCTCTACTCAGGGTGAAATTGTTGCTATGACTCTTAACCTAACCTCTGCAGCATGTCTATACTAACACTTCACTAGCACACCATTTTTCTTGAGTTATTGTAATTATTTTATTCAGCCATGGTTTCTACATGAAATTAATGTAGCAAGACAGTCAATGTTGGAAGAAAAACTTTGAACTCACCACCCTTGCAATACCAGTAAATTTTATCAACAAAATTTCCTAAATTACTTTTCCTTGATAATTATCATCAAACAGATGGTTCAGAGTTTGTGGAGAGAAGGCAGAGTGACTTTTCACAGAATCACTTACGCTAATCCCCTGTGAATACATACTTTCTTCATTTGCTTCACTACCGTGAATTTAGCATGTCAGTTCACTAATCCTCTATACACCCAATGGACATTTTTTTAGTGTATCAGAAACATATTTTTGAGTAAATTTTAAGAAACTGAAATATTTCCTTGTCAACAGCTAGTATTTATCTAAGAATGGGACTATTAAGGGCCTACTGTAAACTAGGCACCTGTAAAGAAAGTTGGTGATATAAACCTGAATACATTATAGTTTCCACCTCCAAGGAGCTCCTTACCTCACACCTTGGTATGATTTCAGCATACAGAGTGTTGTGAACAGAGTTGTACGTGAAAATTTTAATTGATGGCCCATTAAATATGGAAAGAAGTATAGTAAAATAGAACTATCATGTAAGCTGACTTTATCAGTTCATGCCACTTATCAAAATATCTTTATACTAGGTAAGAAAATAAAACAAACAAAAATAAGCATATGGAACCATGTTTTTTATATTTTTATATCTTTTCTACTTTCTACTTTCTATAGCTTTAACAAATTTATTACCTTGTTATTAAAGCAAAGGAAATCATATAATGCATATTAGTTAAGTTTATTTAAACAATATCACTCTATTTAAATATCATTAAAGTTAATTTTATTTAATTATTCTATTTAATTATTATATAATCACTAATGATGTATTTAAGTAAATTGTTTAATTCTAAGTTTATTAAATTAGTATCATTCTATTCATTTTTATATATTCATATGAAGAATATTGATTATAAAAGTAAGTAGGGTGTTGAACAGTGTAGAAACACATACTGAAGATGAAAAGGAAAAGACAATAAGCTTTCTATTGTTAATCAGATGGACCTTTCATTTTCCTTTTTCTCTACTCTTATTGAAAATATAAATTGTATATTGAAATTCATAAAGAATAACAAAGTTATTAATACTGACCAAGTTCATACAATTGCTAATTTCTCTACCACAACCATTTTTATTTTTATTTCATTGTTCATATGTGTACTTTCTCACAGACTGAATTCTCATGCATACTAAAAAGGTTGTTTATCATCACACACAAAATGCTTATAAATAAAGCATTTGACAAGGGAATCAAATAAATAAAATACTATATTATTTTTTCTTTTTCTTTGTACCTACACTTGATCCTCATTATTCACAAATTTCATATTTGTGAATTTTCCTACTCACTAAAGTGTATTTATGACTCCAAAATCCTATTCTCTTAGTTTTTATAGTAATTTGGGGCAATGTATAGAGCACTAAATTTTTTTTTATTGTTGGGTATTCATTGAAGGTACAAGAAACCAGGTTACACTGATTGCATTTGTTAAGTTCCTCTTACAATTGTGTTTTGCTCCCAAAAGTTGTGGCACACACCAAGTCCCCACCTCCCTCACTCCTTCCATCTTAGAGTACTAAAAAATTTGATGCACAATTTCCCAGATGAGATTAAACAAAGTGATACTCTCCCTTGTTTCAGCTCCAATTCTGTAAACAAATTTCCTTCCAGTGGTCTATTGTGTACCACTTATATTTATTAATTTGTTTAGAAGTTGTGTGTATGTGGTGTTTTTATTTTTGTTTTCCCTAAGCTCAGTCCTGAAGCACTATCCAGTATTCCTGACCTCAAAAAGTAGGTGATGTGCCTTACAGAGGAGATGCAATTAGATAAGCTTCACTCAGGCATGAGTTATATGCTGTTGGCTGTGAGTTCAATATTAATGAATCAATAACAGGGTAAATCCAAAAAAGGAAGAGGAAATTTCCCTGTCTGTATGTAAGACTGCTCCAGAAGTGCTGCAGTAACATCTGTAATGTAGGATGAGGCTGTGGAAAAGATGAAAAAGTAGCTAACTTTGTGGATTCAAGAGATGATGACTGATAATAAAAACATAGTAGACAGCATTATTGTGGGGCTGAAAGCCAAATAAGTGTAAGGCCACATTACCCAGGGTCAGGAAATTGTTAAGCCTTTCTTGGCTAGCACTGGCTGGCTCACACTTTTCAAAAGGCAATATGGCTTGAAAAATGTTAAACTCGCATGTGGGGCAGGTTCTACAGATCAAGATGTGGAAGAATTTTAAAAATACTAACTGTTATAGAGGAAAAGGGTTATGCATAAGAGCAGGTTTTCGACATTGATGAGGTTGACTTGTTTTATGAGAACATTAGCAAACAAACCTATATAATGTACATGGTCCCCAAAGCCCCGAATTTAAATCATTCCAAGAACATGCAATTAATAACTTGTAAGAAATATGTATTAAATAAGGTGTTTTAAATAGAAACACACATAGAACAAGATTATCTATTCATTGGTTGACTAAAATGTCTTAACCAGAGGGAATCTAATTCTGTATTTTCCCCATGAACAATGGTTTTGTATTTGTTCATTCACCGTTCACTGCAACTTTATAGAATATAAGAATTACCTGTACTGTGAATCATAAGAAGCAGTTGTGTATTTTATAAAAGCTACAATCTTCCTGCTATAGTCTCAGCACGTTGATCAAACTTGCTGCTTCCTGGTAATCTCTGGGGTGTCTTCAGAAGTATCCTGCTTTGCTCTCATTTGTTTTCTCACTAGTAAATCACAGTTCAGATCTGTCTGATTTAATCTGCAATCAAGAAGTTAAATAAATCCCATTTGTTAATTTTTGGTACTGTCTCTACACATTCCAATTTCCCAATCCAAACAGCATCGTTTAAGTTTGGAGATAATAATAATGTATGTTAACATAATCTATACACTAAAATATACTACAGAGATGCCTATCATTTCTTTTATATCAAATTCTTTCCATTTGACAAGTTGTCAGAAAATTATGGTTCACAGACCAAATGCAGTCTGCCGTGCATTTATGTAAGTAAGGTTTTATTAGAAAAATCCATGACCATTCATTTAGGTATTGTTCATGGCTGCCTTTGGACTATAATAGCTGAGTTGTGTTGTTACAGCAGAGATTTCTATGATCAAAACACAAAATATTTACTTGGTTTTGTTGAGTTAAAGGCTAAGCTATAGATGTGTCCTTCACCCAGGAAATGTGTAATCCTATGATATTTAGCCCATATAAAATAGCATTGAAATGTCCATATTAAATTTCTGTGTCACTTACTAATTTAATCAATTTCATCCTTAATATTCTTCCTGTTCTCTATTGGTTTCCAAGGTAAATACAAATAAGGAACATAACCCATCTGAGCTTGAGTAAGATGTTAAAATGTTACTAATTTGTGCTGGTGTGAGTGTATGAAGAGTTCTTAACACATGCCAGACTCCTATAAATAATCATCTTTATCATCATCAGATTAATTATATATTTTTTTATGGTTTGGGATTCATTGAGGGTACAAAGAATTAGGTTACACTGATAACATTTGTTACATTAAGTCCCTCTGTTAATTGTGTCCCATCCCCAAGAGGTGTCCGTACACCATAACCTCCCAACCCTCTCTCTCTTGCCCTCTCCCCACTTGCTCATTCACTTCCCCCGCTCCTTGTATTAGCTCATCTACTGCCTTCATAGGATGATGGAGGGAAGGGGAGGGAGAAGAAAGGGAGAGGGGTGGGTTGATAGAGGGAGGGTTAATAGGGGGACCTCACATATAGAGCATATTACAAGTACAAGTTGGATCTATCAAGTGTAGAACACAAATCTATTAACGCTGTAATTGTGCAAAAGAGGTGAAAGCTATGTTGATTAGTAGCATGTAAGCAATTCAATTTGTACAAATAATCAACACATCAAATCCCATAATGGCATAAATGTATGTATGATCTATATACATACAACTTAATAAAAACAATAAATAGCTTTATTGAAAAAAAAAGAAAAGTATAGTAAATTGGGATTTTGCTTCTCCAGTCTTGTGATGCTTTACTAAGAATGTGTTCCACCTCCATCCAGGTTAATACAAAAGATGTATTAGTATTCCATGGTATACATATACCACAGCTTGTTAATACAGTCCTAGGCTGGTGGACATTTAGGTTATTTCCACATTTCGGTGATGGTAAATTGAGCTCTGATAAGCAGTCTAGTGCAAATGTCCTTATGATAAAAGGATTTTGTTTTCTTCTAGGTAGATGACCAGTAATGGGATTGCAGGATCAATGAGAGATCTAGTTTGAGTTCTTTGAGGTGTATTAGTTAACAGTTTTTATTTTATACATGAAAGAATTCACACTAGAGAGAAACTGTGTGACTGTTAGCAATGTGGTTAAAGCCTTCAGGTGTTGCTCTTACCTTCAAATACATTAAAGAATTCACACTGGAGAGAA
>CAUYRH010014664.1:0-10219 GCA_963574655.1 Perodicticus potto
GGTTCTTGAGATTAGGATATGTCTCAGAGGGGAGAGATGCATAGAAATTAGGAAGGCTGCTTGACTTGAATGCGTCTTTCAGAGAGTCATGATTCTGCAGGTTAGCCAGTTCCGTTTGGTAAATTATATCCACATTTTCTCTCTTTCTTTTTTTCTTATTTCAAGATACTTTAGACTTAAAACAGGTCACAACACTAAGCTTTTGGCCCATTCTGCCACTGTACAAGCTACAAATGCTTGCTGAGCAGTGGAGGGTGCTCTTTCATAGCATGTCTGAAAAGTGAATAAAAATCCATATAAAACAAATATTCAAATAGTTTGTACTATTTGTACATAGGAACACAGATAAGTGTGACCCCTTTTCCTAACTTACATATTGCCGTATCTGTGCCAACCCTACTCTTACAAAGATATTTCAAAACTAGCAATAATTAAGTTAAATGGTCCCCCCAAATCCCTTAATTCAAGCTAAACTCATAGTTAACAGCTACAGAATGATATTTACACATTAATACTAGCTGAAGTACAAGTTGCTGAGTGACGTTTCATTCCACTTTCTCAAGCACAAGACACAGTCAATGATATTAACTGCAAGTTTAGCTTGAATTAAGGGATTTGGGGGGACCATTTAACTTAATTATTGCTAGTTTTGAAATGTCTTTGTAAGAGTAGGGTTGGCACAGATGTAGCAATATGGAAGATTAGGAGATGGGGTCACACTTATCTGTGTTCCTATGGAAACTATTTCAATATTTGTTTTATATGGATTTTTATTCACTTTTCAGACATGCTATGAAAGAGCACCCTCCACTGCTCAGCAAGCATTTGTAGCTTGTACAGTGGCAGAATGGGCCAAAAGCTTAGTGTTGTGACCTGTTTTAAGAATAAAGTATCTCGAAATAAAAAAAAAAAAGAAAAAGAAAATGTGAATACAATTTACCAAATGGAACTGGCTGAACTGCAGAATCGTGACTCTCTAAAAGACACATTCAAGTCAAGCAGCCTTCCTAATTTCTATGCATCTTGCCCCTCTGAGACATATCCTAATCTCAGGAACCATGCTCTCAAAATGGCAACCATCTTTGGCAGCACTTATGTCTGTGAACAGATTTTTTCCAGAATGAAACATCAGAAATCTCCAACCAAATATAGACTAACTGATGCACACTTGCATCACTTGTTATGACTAGCAATGACAAATATGAATCTGGACATTGACCATCTCAGTAGCCAAAAGCAGGCTGGCCCATAGTTCCCATTGAAATACTGGTAAGTTTGTTGATTTAACTTTATTTGTTCTTTATTTTAAATATTGTGTTTGTTCCCTTTTTTTTTTTTTACTTCAAAATAAGATATGTGCAGTGTGCATAGGAAATTGTTCATAGTTTTTTTTTTAAACTATAGTCCAGCCCGCCAACAGTCTAAGGGACAGTGAACTGGCCCCCTCCTTAAAAAGTTTGAGGATCCCTGATGAGGAGGATGAGGAGGGTGAGGAGGGCGAGGAGGGCCAGCGGCTATGAAGGAAGGACCGGGCAGAAGGCCCCAGAGACAAGGGATGTGTCCCTCCTCTCAAAACTCCTGGGACCTTCATTCGGATCTTCTTAAGTTATGTTTCATTCTAAAACTGGTCTTTTGCCATGCGCGGTGGCTCACGCCTATAATCCCAGCACTGTGGGAGGCTGAGGAGGCAGAATTGCTTGAGCTCAAGAGTTCAAGACTCGCCTGAGTGAGAGTGAGACCCCGACTCATGAAAAAAATGGAAAAACCCAGACAGGTGCCATGGCGAGTGCCAGTAACCCCAGTGGCTTCCAGAGAGGAGACTGAGGCAGCAGGATGCCCACAGCCTGAGTCTGAGGTTGCAGTGAGCTACAATGCCACTGCACTCTGCTCAGGGGCATAGAGTAGGACTCTGTCTCAAAAACAACAATGGGGCGGCACCTGTGGCTCAATGAGTAGGGCACTGGCCCCATATACCGAAGGTGGCAGGTTCAAACCTAGCCCCGGTCAAACTGCAACAACAACAATAAAATAGCTGGGTGTTGTGGTGGATGCCTGTGGTCCCAGCTACTTGGGAGGCTGAGGGAAGAGAATCGCTTAAGCCCAGGAGTTGGAGGTTGCTGTGAGCTGTGATGCCAAAGCACTCTACTGAGGGCAACAAAGTGAAACTCTGTCTCAAACAACAACAACAACAACAACAAAAAGCAAAGAAATAAAAATAAGAAATAAGCAAGGAAATAAAAAATAATAAAAAAAAAAAACTGGTCTTTTAACATAAAAATTATTGTAAATCACCTAAGAAGTAGACAGGTCACACCAGATAGGAAACGTGTCCCTTGCCCTGTTGCCACAAGAACTGACCCCTCACTGTGTCTAGATGCCTAACCCCATCCTGAAGCTCCCATACTGGAACCTGTATTCCAATTCCCTGGGGTCCAGCCAAAGAACACGGGGACATCTATGCAAAGTGTCAGTTACTTGCCGTGCTGTGAAGGGGCACTTCTCCTTGAGCACTCAGACAACGTCATCAAAGTCCCACTGATGCATGGTGAAAATTCAGGGCAACTGTGAAGCACCCTCTTTAATTTCCCAGCCTTCCCTCCCCCGATTCCTGCTTTTTTCTGGCTTCTCATCTGAAAGGCACCAACTTTGTATTTTAGGTCTCCTCTCGCCCTCCTCACTTTGTCCAAATCCAAGCTTTCTCAGGTATATGGAGGTCTTCTTCACATGCCTTATTGACAGTTTCAATCACTGGGGACTTTTCTTCAAAGCTACATACACAGGCTCTGGATTCAGACCCCAAAAGTATAAACTCGGAAATGATAGCCGGCAAGTGTTGAGGGTTGGCACCAGGTTGTACACTGAGCAATTCGTTAATATGGGCATCACTTGGCTTGGCACCCATAGCACAGTGGTTATGGCACCGGCCACATGCACCAAGGCTGGCGGGTTCAAACCCGGCCGTGGGCCAGCTAAAGCAGCAATGACAACCGCAACAACAACAACAACAACATAGCCGGGCATTGTGGCGGGTGCCTGTAGTCCCAGCTTCTTGGGAGGTTGAGGCAAGAGAATCTCTTAAGCCCACAAGTTTGAGGTTGCTGTGAGCTGTGATGCCATAGCACTCTACTGAGGGCGACATAATGAAATTCTGTCTTGAAATATATATATAGGCATCACTGAAACCCATGTCCAGGAGGGAACTGGTAACCTTCTCTACCTCCAAGGACCTTCCATCCACAGTCCTCTGTTTCTCAAAGAGGCAGTTTGGAACAAGGTCCATCCTCCACTTTGGTTCCTTAACATACTTAATGGGTCCAACACAGGGTAACTCCTGAAGGTCCCCTCCACTAGAGGCTGTAGTCAGTTTACCCAACAAAGCAGCAGCCATCTTTCTCCCTTCTCCAAGTCGAGAAGTCTCTCTAACCACACAGGCCCAGGTTACGGGGACCAGGCGGTGCCAGTCAAGGACCTGCAGGCAAAATTCAGCCATCGCGCCGAGTGACCGCGCAGCTCCGACGCAGGAAGCAACAGCCCTCAAGTTATTTTTCCCTTATCCTTCATTTAGGGCAGTCTCCTAGTCTGGGCATGCCTGCTTCGGGACCCCAACCTTACTCTGCATTCTCTGGCCAAGGCCCTCAAGCTCCTGATCTTTCTGGGCTCTTTCCTTTGCTTTTCCTTCAGTGACTTCCAGCTAACATAAGACGTTCCCTCTAAACTACAAGGGAGGAAAAAAGTGGTGTTGTTCCCAAGCAAACAGCTTCATTGTCATTCAATAGCTTTCTGGAGAGTTATGAATAATACGAGATTTCAGGTAGCTGGAGGACACGTACTTCTCAAATGCCACCCCAGAAAGGGCCATCTTTGCTAAATGAGTGGAAGCTCCCTGCCTTTCTTATCCAATGAAATTCACTCTGGGAAGCCAGGACGGGTGGCTTGCTTGAGCTCACGAGTTCGAGACCAGCCTGAGGAAGAGTGAGATCCCCACCCCCAATCTCTACTAAAAATGAAAAACTGAGACAAGGAGACCACTTGAGTCTAAGAGCTTGAGGTTGCTGAGAGCTCAACACTCTACCCAGCACTCTACCAGCTATGATGCCACAGCACTCTACCCAGGGTGGCAAAGTAAGAGTCTGTTTCAAAAAAAACAAACAAAAGAAATATGCTTACTCATGGCTCACAAAGTTCCCCGGCAGATGATTAGTAAGCACTATTTTGAAGTTTCAGCAAAAACATTGTAGGAGGCTGCTTAAGACTACTGGATTTAAATTAGCAGTATGAAAAAAGTCACATTGCCTCATCTGCTACCCAATGTTTCAGCAAAATTAGTTTTTTCCCCCATTAAAAAAGTGCTTACACAAATAAAAAAAAAAGGACTTCACAAAGAAATGTAGAATATTACAGCTAGAAGGGAACTCTGATTTCAGCCAAAGTACTCATTTTATAGAGAAAGAAACCAAAGCAACTAAGTGAAGTGGTAGATCTCATCCTTTGGTTGTAAGCCTTCAAAGCACCCTGGCCCTCTATCTTCTTAAGAGCATGGTGCCACGCACACTTTTTTTTTTGGAGACAGGGTCTCACTATGTCGTCCTCAGTAGAGTGCTGGGGCGTCACAGCTGGCAGCAACCTCAACTCTTGGGCTTAAGTGATTCTCTTGCCTCAGCCTCCCAAGTAGCTGGGACCACGGGCACCCGCTACAGCGCCTGGCTATTTGTTGTTGTTGCTGTTGTAGTTTTCATTGCTATTTCATGGGCCCGAGCCGGGTTCAAACCTACCAGCCCAGGTGTATATGGCCAGCACTCTAGCCGCTGAGCTGCTGGCGCCGAGCCAATCGTATATTTAGTCTTTTGAATGATCATCAAGCTATCTATCATTCACACACTACACGGACATGCTACTTAAATTAGTCAAGGAAATGCTATATTCTACTATGGTAACAGGTAAACTTTGAAGTCTCAGTGGCATAAGACAAAAGGGTCTACTTATCATTAATTTAAATTCTGTATGTGACAGGCAGACTAACTTCATCTCGCAGCTTCTTCTTCTGGAACAGAGAGCTTCCAAGGTCACTGTGGCAGAGGAGGATCCAGAGGAAGGCACCTATACTCCACCTATTGTCCTTCAAACAGAACAAGTCACACGGCTTCATCCCAATGGCAAAAGAAGCTGCAGGGCTGTTCAATGTGTAGCCCGCGGGCTGCATGCAGATTATGTAAGGCTTGTTTTGCCTATCTGTGGCCCAGATTATTCATGGGCCTTCTTATTTTGCTTATCAGCTTTCACTAATGTTCATGGATTTAACATGGCGCCCAAGACAACTCTTGCCAATGCACGGCGTGAAAAAAAAAGACTGGACACCCCTATGGGAGAACTGGGAGAACTAGCAGTGTCCGCTTGCTTTTGTATTTGCTAATTATAATGATAACAACTATGACCCCAGTGGTCTAGTGGTTAGGATACAGAAAATAACAATCATAGGCTCGATGCTCATAGCTCAGTGAGTAGGGTGCTAGCCACATACTCCTAGGTTGGCAGGTTCGAGCCTGGCCTACTGTACAACAATAACAATCGCAACCAAAAAATAGCCGGGCATTGTGGTGGGCACCTAGTGTCCCAGCTACTTGGGAGGCAGAGGCAAGAGAATCACTTAAACCCAAGAGTTTGAAGTTGCTGTGAGCTGTAACGCCATGGCAACCAAGGGCAACATAGTGAGACTCTGTCTTAAAAAAAAAAAGTTAATAACAGATGGAAGATAAGAAAGAATTTTTTTTTTTTTTTTTTTGAGACAGAGCCTCAAGCTGTCACTTTGGATAGAGTACTCTGGCATCACAGCTCACAGCAACCTCCAATTCCTGGGCTCAAGTGAGTCTCCTGCCTCCGCCTCCCAAGTAGCTGGGACTATAGGCGCCCGCCACAATGCCCAGCCATTTTTTGGTTGCAGCCATCATTGTTGTTCAGTGGATCCGGGCTGGATTCGAACCCACCAGCTCAGGTGTATGTGGCTGGCACCTTAGCCAGTTGAGCCATAAGTGCCGAGCCAAGAAAGAATTATTCATATAAATTTATATCTCCTAAAAATAGAAAAAGCCAGGCATGTGGTAGACATCTATACTCCCAGCTATTCTGGAGACTGAGGCAAGAGGATTGCTTGAGCCCAAGGTTGCTGTGAACTATAACACCATGGTACTCTACCCATGGCAAGAGAGCAAGAGACTCTCTCAAAAAAGAAAAAAGTGTTTATTAATGACATCACCAATAGTGGGGAAAGCTGAGATCATCTGTGCTTCCTGATACATGTATGATATGCTAGGGGGACCAACTTTAGATGTGGCCAAAATACATGGTCTGAGTATAATCATGAGGACACCAGAGCTGAGGAATGGTCTAGGCAACAACTAGCTTGCCGTCTTCAGAAATGTCAGTGACACCGGGCACCGAGGCATGTGCCGTGGTTCCAGCTACTTGGGAGGCTGAAGCAGAAGGATTACTTGAACTCAGAAGTTTGAGACTAGTCTGGGCAACATAGACCTTTTCTTTCTTTCTTTCTTTCTTTCTTTCTTTTTTTTTTTTTTTTTGATACAGAGTCTCAAGCTATGGCCCTGGGTAGAGTTCTGTGGCATCATAGCTCACAGCAACCTCAAACACTTGGGTTTTTGTGATTCTTTTGCCTCAGCCTCCCAAGTAGCTGGGACTATAGGTGCCCGCCACAACATCCGGCCATTTTTTGGTTGCAGTTGTCATTGTTGCTTAGCTGGCCCAAGTCCGGTTCAAACCCGCCATTCTAGATATATGTGGCCGGGTGCCAAGCTAACAGGAGGATTTCTTAAGCCCAGAAGTTTGAGAATGTTCTTAGCTATGATTATGCCAGTGTATTACATCTTGTGCAATGAGCTTTTTTTTTTTTTTTTTTTGGCAGTTTTTGGCCGGGGCTGGGTTTGAACCCGCCACCTCTGGCATATGAGCCCAGCACCCTACTCCTTTGAGCCACAGGCGCTGCCCTGTGCAATGGGCTTTTAACTTGATTTTTAAAAAGTTAAAATAAAATTTTATTTAATTTATTTACTTGTTTTTATTAAGACAGAGTCTCACTTTGTTGCCCTCGGGAGAGTGCCGTAGCATCACAGCTCACAGCAACCTCAAACTCTTCGGTTTAAGTGATTCTCTTGCCTCAGCCTCCCAAGTAGCTGGGACTACAGGTGCCTGCCACAACAACTGGCTATTTTTTTGTTGCAGTTGTTTAGCTGGCTCAGGCCAGGTTTGAACCTGCCACCCTTGGTGTATGTGGCTGGCATCGTAACCACTGTACTATAGACGCCCAGCCTGTTGTTTTTGTTGCAATTGTCATTGCTGTCCAGCAGGCCTGGGCCAGGTTCGAACCCACCAGACTCAGTGTATGTGGCTGGTGCCCTACCCACTGAGCTTTGGGTGCTGCAATTGTTTTTATTTTTTATTTTTTACTTTTTTCTGAGACAGAGCCTTTAGCTGTCACCCTGGAGAGAGTGCTGTGGCATCACAGCTCACAGCAACCTCCAATTCCTGGGCTCAAGCAAGTCTCCTGCCTCTGCCTCCCAAGTAGCTGGGACTACAGGTGCCTACCACAACACCTGGCCATTTTTTGGTTGCAGCCGTCATTGTTGTTTGGCGGGTCCCGGCTGGATTCTAACCCACCAGCTCAGGTGCACGTGGCTGGCGGCTTAGCCCGTTGAGCTATTTTTTGAGACAGAGTCTCACTCTGTTATCTTGGGTAGAGTGCTATGGTGTCATAGCTCACAGAAACCTCAAACTCTTGCGCTCAAGCAATCCTCTTGCCTCCAGCCTCCCAAGTAGCTGGGACTACAGGCAGCTACCACAATGCTCGGTTAGTTTTTCTATAATTAGTAGACAAGGGGGTCTCACTCTTGCTTAGGCTGGTCTCAAACTTCTGAGCTCAAGCAACCCTTCTGCCTCGGCCTCCCAGAGTACTAGGCTTATAAGCATGAT
This sequence comes from Perodicticus potto, assembly GCA_963574655.1. Taxonomy (NCBI): domain Eukaryota; kingdom Metazoa; phylum Chordata; class Mammalia; order Primates; family Lorisidae; genus Perodicticus; species Perodicticus potto. The sequence goes on from CAUYRH010014664.1 coordinate 7,978, forward strand.
CCACTGTGCCTAGCCTAAAATTAAATTTTTAAAAAAATACTCTATAGGGGCTTGACGCCTGTGGCTCAACGAGCTAAGGTGCCAGCCACGTACACCTGAGCTGGTGAGTTCGAATCCAGCCTGGGCCCAGCAAGCAACAATGACGGCTGCAACCAAAAAATAGCCAGGCGTTGTGGTAGGTGCCTGTAGTTCCTGCTACTTGGGAGGCGGAGGCAAAAGACTCACTTGAGCCCAGCAATTGGAGGTTGCTGTGAGCTGTGATGCTAGAGCACTCTATCCAGGGTGACAGCTTGAGGTTCTGTCTCAAAAAAATATATATATATTCCTTAGGTTCGGCGCCTATGGCTTAAGCGGCTAAGGCGCCAGCCACATACACCTGAGCTGGAGGGTTCAAATCCAGCCCAGGCCGCCAAACAATGATGGCTACAACCAAAAAATAGCCGGGCGTTGCGGCAGGTGCCTGCAGTCCCAGCTACTTGGGAAGCGGAGGCAGGAAAATCTCTTGAGCCCAGGAGTTGGAGGTTGCTGTGAGCTGTGATGCCACAGCTCTCTACCTAGGGCAACAGCTTGAGGCTCTGTCCCCAAAAAAACAGAAGAAAAAGAAAATATAGAATAACTAATTTAATATATGTAAGGTGCTTAGAACAATACCAAACACATAGCACATTCTCAGTCAATGATAACTTATATTTATTTATTTATTTATTTATTTTTTGAGACAGAGTCTCACTTTGTTGCCCTCAGTAGAGTGCCATAGAGACACAGCTCACAGCAACCTCCTACTCCTGGGCTCAAGGGATTCTCCTGCCTCTGTCTCCCAAGCAACTGGGACTACAGACACCCGGCACAACGCCTGGCTATTTTTTGGTTGCAGCCATCATTGTCGTTTGGCGGGCCAGGGCTGGATTCAAACCCAGAAGCTCAGGTATATGTGGCTGGTGCCTTAGCCGCTTGAGCCTCAGGCACCGAGCCCGATAACATATTTTTAAAAAGGAGTTAAAGTAAAAGTATTAGCTGAGCAGAGTTGAAATGGACTGCCATTTAAACTGTACTTAGAAGAAATAAAGGTCCACTACAAAGTGTTCTAGGGACCTAGAATTTCATTCAAAGCAGGAGTCTTTCCCTCGGAGGGCATAGACTTAGGAGTAATTTAGTCCTAGGTTCAAACCAGTCTGTTTAGAAATCTTTTGAATGCTTTTATTCTCAAGTCTGCCTCTTTTTTTTTTCTTTTTTTTTTTTTCAGGACGAGCAGAGGCAGCTGCCGTTATTGTGGGTCGCAGGCCAGCTGACTTCAATCAAAGGCCACGCACTTGAGCTTGAAGTCACCATCAGCTGCCGTGTAGTTGATGGCCTCCAGGTTGAGGCGGTTAGGGAAATGTAATGTTTAACCATCTGGCAGCTTGAGGTCAGGTCTGCCTGGGCAAAGCTGATGCACATCTCCACGATACTTCCAGGCTGGAAGGCAAAGGCAGCCTCTCGCTGCTCAGTCCCCCAGGCCCCACCATACTTGCTGTTGCACACAGTAGTATTGGCATCCCCGTGGGCATCGAAGCGGGGGTTGAAATGCAGGCACAGGTTGCTGCTGTCTTTGCCCAGGTTCAGCACAAAGCTCTTGGCGTTGAGGGCCACCTCGCCCCATACTCTGAGGCACTCCCCAGGTTTGAGATTCAGGTTGCTGGCAACCAGACCACAAGCCATGATTGAAGGAGGAGGATGTTCAGGGACCGGTGCACCAGCCGTCTGAAGACTCCACCCAACAAGTCTGACTCTTTACTACAGGTGCCTGCCACAACGCCCAGCTAGTTTTTCTTTTTTTTTTTTCTTTTTTTTTTTAGAGACAGAGTCTCACTTTGTCACCCTCAGTAGAGTGCCAAAGAGTCACAGCTCACAGCAACCACCACCTCTTGGGTTTAGGCGATTCTCTTGCCTCAGCCTCCCGAGTAGCTGGGACTACAGGTACCCGCCACAGTGCCGAGCTATTTTTTTTTTTTGAGACAGAGCCTCAAGCTGTCACCCTGGATAGAGTGCCGTGGCGTCACAGCTCACAGTAACCTCCAATTCCTGGGCTCAAGCGAGTCTCTTGCCTCCGCTTCCCAAGCAGCTGGGACTACAGGCGCCTGCCACAACGCCCGGCCATTTTTTGGTTGCAGCCGTCATTGTTGTTTGGCGGGCCCGGGCTGGATTCGAACCCGCCAGCTCAGGTGTACGTGGCTGGCGCCTTAGCCTGTTGAGCCACAGGCGC
>CAUYRH010014665.1:0-17160 GCA_963574655.1 Perodicticus potto
GATTAAGAAAATGCTATGAGGGCTATCTCTCACAGTACGATCAAAATGTTTCTGATTGTATATGAAGCACATTCTGCCCTATGATTGCACCAATGTACACAATTATGATTTAATAAAATTATTAAAAAAAAAAACAAAAAAAGCAACTTCCCAATTACAGCACAAGAATATGGGGAAAGGGATAGGGGAGGGGGGAGGATTGGAGGAGGGAGAGTAATTGGTGGGTCCACACCTACAGTGCATCTTAGAAGGGTACAGGTGAAACTTACTAAATGTAGAATATAGATGTCTGAACACAATAACTAAGAAAACGCCATGAAAGCTATGTTAACCAATTTGATGAAAATATTTCAAATTGTATATAAAACCAACACATTGTACCCCATGATTGCATTAATGTACACCGCTATGATTTAATAAAGAAAATAATAATAATAATCTCAGCCAGGCACAGTGGCTGATGCCTATAATCCTAGCTGAGATGGGTGGATTGCCTGAGCTTAGGAGTTTGGGACCAGCCTGAGCTAGAGTGAGACCCCATCTCTAAAAATAGCTGGGCATGGTGGTGGGAGCCGGTAGTTCTAGCTACTTAGGAGGCTGAGGCAACAGGATTGCTTGAGTCCAAAAGTTTGAGGTTGCTGTGAGCTATGACACCACAGCACCCTACCAAGGGCACAGTGTAGGACTCTGTCTCAAAAAAAAAAAAAAAAAAAAAAACCCCGAGGCCTCCATGGCTACTGACTGCTGTCAGAGTCTCTGCTTCCCTCCGCAGCCCCTCACTCACTTCACCTACACTCCACACACCACTCTAACTTCTGGTCTCGTGTAATCACTGCATTTTCGCAGAATGTGCCTACACACTCCAGCTCAGTGTTTTCACACACGGGTGTGCTCTCCTCTCTTCCACTGAACACAACGTCCAAGAGGGCACGGGTTTTTGTCTTTTTAGCATTACTCTTGTGACTCCAGTGCCTGGCAAAGTCTCTGACACATGATAAATGCTCAAAAAATGTCTGAGGAATGAATGAACAGAAAAGCACTGATGTCCTGCTCGCACGCGGCCTCCTCTTCAATGTTTCCCCAGGTACCAACCTCTCTCTGTCCCAAATGCCCTCCTGGAGCTATCTGTTCATACCTGTGTTCTCACAGAATACAATACATCTCCAACTTAACCTCACGCTGTATCTTGATTATTCCCTTACCCTATTAGTGGCAGCCATGCCAGATAAACAACGAACACGGACATCTGAGCATTTCCTCACTTTTCTTCCTAACAACCCTAAGAGGTATAATCCCCCTCCCCCAATTTACAGATGAAGAAACTGAGGCTTAAGAGGTGAAAGATGATACTCCTACAACTAGTAAAACAGCAGAGCTGTCTGACTCCAAAGCCCAGGTTTTGACAATGCTATTGCCAGGGCCAAAAGACAGTTTCTGTATCTTACACAGTGGATTGGAAACTTCTTGAGGGCAGAAAAAACATTTTATTACTATTTGAGAGCTGATGGGACACTGCTGCACGTAGCAGACATTGAAATACTAGCTGGTCTGAAGCCCAGAAGGATGGAAGGATGGATGTCCTTAATGGGGACATTAATTCCTAGTAGGAGGTAATCCTAGACCTATACAGTTGGCAGTTTAAAGGGTCTGCCTAACAAAATAGGGTAATCAAAATAGTTTTAAATTCCTTCAAATTAACACTGGGGTATGTAAGGAATTTTAGGGTCCAATAGTTGCCAGAGCATGCCCCTTAAGCAATCCAGAAGTACTTAATTATGAAGTGGTATGTTAATTGCTGCTCTTAAATATCCATTAGCATAGATCCCCTAAAACCCTCCACTGGGCAATGGTGTCTTAAATTTGTGTCACGGATCATATTTCAAAAACCTCTTTTAGTTCCTATCGTCTTTCAGTTCAGTGCAATTTATTAGGTATTACTTTAATGTTTTTAAATTTCTCTATAATCCCCTAAATTAGGTGACTTTCCATTATCCCAAACTAATGAAATTTTACTGTACCAAGAAGCTATTGCAAACACTTCTTAAAATGGTATTTATGAACGTATTCACCCTTGGCAATCAAGAAAGGCCATGTCAAGGGAAAGATTTTTGTCCCTAAGTGTTAGCTGGGATGTCACCCAGCATGCAGACCCCATGGTGTATAACACTTATTAACAGCTCGTCTGAGTTTGCTACTGCTGAAATCTCCAGCAACCAGACACGCACAAATTAGCAGCTTCGACATGCATCTCTCTCCTCCTTGGGGCTAATTACATAGGCAACAATGAGATATTTATAAGCATTTCTGAGCACATGTGTGTCAAGGGGCGGGGGGCAGTGCAGTATTTTACCTGGCATAGGAAAATTAATGTGACCAGGAAAAACAATACAAAAGTAAAATCTGTGAGAAAATGTATACGGTATACCTATCTGGGAGTAGGGCAAACCCGAGCACAGCCTTTTCTAACTCCATCTCCCCTTTTTCATTCATCTCTAAAATTGTCCCAGTTTGCAGACTGAAATAAGCCTTGTCACCAAAGACAACTGCGGGAGAAGGTGAAGGAATCACAGAAGGCTTCCCAGCCCTGTGAAGTTGAATCTGGTCGGGTGACAGGTCACATGCTGTGCTTAATGGGAGAGGGACAGCAATCCAAGCATAAGGCCCAGCAGGTGCAAAAAGCGGAGTGAAAAGTAATGGTGTTTAAAGGAATAGGAGCAGCTCAGGAAGGCCGAAAGGGGCAAAGCTCGGAAGGCACGGGGAGCCTGCATCACAGAGGCAGGCACCACCACCTGTGTGACTGCATCTTGCCCTTATGGCTCTGCTGTAACCATAACAGAGCCCCAGTGGAAAGTGAGGGCCACAGCCCCAGACACCAGGTGTCAGGCAACTGTCCATGATGCCTTGCTGCACAGTTGCTGGGTTCTTCTCAGTTTGCAGTCAGAGACAAGGCAGCAAGACGTAAAACAAACCAAATCTCCTGCAACCAGACACGCACAAATTAGCAGCTTCGACATGCATCTCTTTGGTTTGTAAAAACAAACCAAAATGACAAGAGTAAAAATAATTTTAAGATCTGAAATAAAACTATGATAGAAGTACATCTATATGGGGCATAAAAATAAAAAGAGAATGCATAATTTAAGAGAAGAGGCAATATCCCCCAAACGATTCGAGTGTAACTATTACACAACCAGTATTGGGAATTTGAAGATGGATAGTCCCTGGCCTCAAGGAGCTTGTCAATTAAAAAGGAAAGACAAGGGCGGCGCCTGTGGGTCAGTGAGTAGGGTGCCGGCCCCATATACCGAGGGTGGTGGGTTCAAACCTGGCCTGCCAAACTGCAACAACAACAACAAAAAAAAGAAAAGACAAATAAAGGCATCATTTAACCCTGCGTGAGATTAAAGAGCTCAAAAAGTGAACGCACAGAGCCCTCTGGGGAGCTCAGAGACACTGGGGGCAGCCCGAGAGAGGCAGAGAACGGCTTCTAAGGGGGGAGGATGTTTAGATTTGAAGATTGGGTAAAAAGGAAAGACAAGAGGGTAAGTGTGGAGGGTAGGATACTACAAGAGGGAGTGGCAAGGAGACCCTTCAGAGAAACCACAAGTGGCTCCTCGGGCTAAATGAGCCCAGGGAATTGGGGAGGGAAGGAGGCCAGCAGTCATCCGCATGCTCAGGACAGGAGCAGCCACCAGGCACTAGTGCAGAGAATGATACCCCTTTAGGAAGGAACCGGATTTTTCATGTAAATGTTTTCTTTTCCCCACAGAAAGCACCTGGCCCATTAGTGCTTGGAAATGTTTGCAATTGTGACCAGAATGTCTGACTCCTGCATTCACCCTCTGTTTACTAATGGAGGAGAAGCTGGAGAATTTAGCAGCAGGAGTCCCCGAGGGACCTTAACCATAAGGTAAACTCACCTGTAAATGTCCCCAAGGCAGAGCCCCTAATGAAGGCATCCTAATTATTCCGCATAGGGTCCTTAGCTCTTCTGGCAAAAGCATGAAACTGCTAAGGAGAGGGCTTGAGGAAACGCGGACACACCCGCTGAGGAGGGGCTGCCGAGGTGGGGTGTGTTACATTCCTTTGAAAATAGGGCCTGTGCTATAATTTGTGTAATCAGACCAGAGATTGGACTGCAGAACTCTGCTTCCCATTTACTACAATATCACACTCCTGCCCAGGAAACCCCACCCAAGCTTTGTTTGGAATTCCTTTCCTTGATTAGGTGTAAGCCCTATTACTCCCTCCACTCAGAAATAACACATGGGTCTGATGAAGTTGCAACGCACAGCCAGCCAGAACCCTGACTTCCCTAGATGAGGCTAGTTCTTTCTTTCTTGTTTTAGAATGATGATTTCCTTCCCCTTCCTTCCTTTGTAGTGGAAGAGCAGGAAGCAGGGACATTCTGTACCAATGGAAAGGAAAATTGTTTTCACTCTTTGGGAAGAGCCATGCAAACTAGAAACCGCTCCCCAGGCTGTGTCTGCAGCCCCTTGCTGCCTCCACAGCACACTCAGCTAGCAGGAAGGGGTGCAGGAGCACCCAAGTCCCATCACCTGCAGACCTGCTCTCTTCTCTGCCACCTGGCAGTGCTGACCTGGCATGCTATCTGGCTGCTTTCATTATGCAATTCAGTTGGGGTCCAACTCTCAAAGAAAAGCTGAGCAGCAGGGCAGCGCTGGTCATCCAGACAACTGGAAAACATACCTCCAGAATGGATGGTGATTCTTACAACCAAAGATAGGGGGCGCAGGAAAATTTCACTTTGAAACACTTGAGTATCAGAATTGAAAAATAGGACGGATCACTTTATCTTGCAAATACACGAACGTAAGATGTGTTTTTGTGGTCTGCCCAGGCCAAAGACGCTTCCGTGGGTGCCCTACCTTTCTATCCCTACGAAAGCCATCTGGGCAAGTGTAGAGCCTAACCCTGTGACAGTTAAATCTATTCCCAGGCCAAGACTTAATTAATAACAGTGAGGGCTGACTCAAACAGGCCAATTTTGGCTGGTGGGATTCTCCCTCCTAACTGAGCCAGGCTATTTGGTGGAACTCTGAGTGGTTGGACAATTAGGAAGTCACAAATACTAGGACAGCCTCAGAGGGCTAGAGCAAACTGGTAAGTAAGGATGATCTTATAAGTTCATCTGCATAACAGGAGGATAAAGCACACCCCAAAACAGGAACCAGGGATATGGGAGCCCAGAACACGTTGAATGTCTCAGCCCAGTTCCTTTGATCTCCAAGAACCTTTAAAAGTAATAAAACTACCAGTAAAAATTCAAAGAATATCATTTCTGTTTCCAAAGACAGACAGAAAACGCCCCTGTTTATCAAACCGGTGTGAATGGGTTTGTAACACCAAAGAGCCTTAAGCACTCAATGTATGTTTGGCACGATGACAACAGTGCTATCTCAGAGCTAGTGTGGAAGACAAAGCACCTTACTGGATCGTTGCAGAATATGGCATAAGAAAGTACTAGTGATATAATGCACATGGGTCTGGCTAAAGGAGAGAGTACAGCTCACTGTGGGCCAGATTTGCCAGAAGAAATAGGTTCCCAAATTGGCCATGAAGAATCGGAAGGGTGAGGACAACCTGGATAATCCCACTGTGAGACCAGACCTCCTTACCACAATTCCTCTGGGCTCGGCCCACATCCGCTGGCCTCAGTTACTTAGACTGTAGCCCACGCAGAACAGGGAGAGGTTTTGTTGGCAAGCTCTCTTGCCTCAATTTTTGGTGATCCTAGTAAAATGTAGCAATCCCCAGATGAGGCTATGCAGAGCTCTCTGAACAACTCGCCTGCACACTCAAAGTCAACAGGGAAGTGGAGCTGCTGGAGGCCTCTTCCCTCTCAACTTCTCCTTTCCTGCCTTCTCAGGGACATCACGAACCGAGAAGGTGATGTTCGTTCACAGGGGTGTGAATCAGGACTGCGGGAGGCCAGAACAGCTACCCCCAAATACGAAGGATTATTGTGCTGAGGGTAATTAAGAAGAAATAGATACAGGACAGCTCTGTCCTTTACTTGCCTAAAAGGATGTGTGTTTTCAAGACTAAAGGTATCCTGCCCCTCCTTCTACCAGGGAGAGCAAAGATTAACCACCACAGACGTTAGATCCTTCCTGTCCCGGAGATGGAACCAGAGGGATCTACATTAATGACTTTTCTACCCAGCCTTTATCTGCCAGTCACTTGCCTTTCCCTAAGATGCCACATCTAGAGACTCAAAATCCTTTTCCTTTGTCTTGTCACTTCTCTAAAAATGTACCGTTTTTGGTTGAAGATGCTATATAAGCTGGAACTCAAAGCTGCTTCTGTGAAAACTACCCATTCCCTGGGTGGCTACCACGTGTATATGAAATATATGTGTTAATAAATCTGTTTTCTCTGGTTAAACTCTTTTGTTACCGCAGTCTGTTCCATAGCGAACAGTCTATGAGGGGTGAAGAAAAACATTATTTTTCTTCCCTCACAGGCAGTATATCCTGAACCTAAGTGATAGGTGTTCAAGAGTAAGGGTGGGAGCACAGAAGGAAAACTAAACAAGACACAAGCCAGTCTTTAAGAAGCTTGCCACTTATCAGAGTGCAACATGCCCACAAAGGACCCGGCCACACTCCAAATGCTTTAGAAACATAAGGAAATCGTTTTTAAAGCCTGCAAGCAAGAAGGTTTTCCTTGAGAAATACAATTGAGTTTGAAAACAAAACGCCCACAGTTATGCGAGATCAGTATTACCCACACCAATATGAATCAGTAAATGAATGACTGTGATAGCTTTCAAACTTTTTAGCGGCAAAGCCTTTTCTTCAAATGTAAGACTCCTCAGAATACCCCTGGCTCTAATTGAGACAGGAGGATGAGACCGGGAGCCCTACAATTCTGCAGGCCTCTGTTATGTCTCCGCAGAACACACAGGGCTCTAGGAATCTCCACTGCAAAACCCTTCACTGGAAGGCATTAGGGCTGATGGCTCTCAGGCACACATAGTAATCTGGAATTTACCTAATGAGAGTGTTCCCAGATAGCAGGATCACTGGCAAAAAGGAATGATTACAGGCGGTCCTTAAATACAAACACCTGACGGAGGTACAACTCACTCTTGTGAATGAAGACTATTACAGTAAATCCCTCAGTTACAGACATCCAAATGGTGCACAATTCACACTTACAAACAAAGGCTATTATAGGTAATAGGTAAATGTACCTGTTCCAACTTACATACAAATCCAACTTAATAACAAACCTACAGAACCTATCTCATTTGTAACCCAGGACTGCCTGTATTTATAAGGCTTGGGGTTGCGTTTGAGCCTTTGGCTATCACCCTGCTCTTCCGCAACACAGGCACAGCCCCAGCCACATGCCAGCGACAGAGTCCTGGCTGGCGCCTCATACACGTTGCAGGTCATTCTCTGCCCCTTGAGCATCTTGCTAACTTTACATCTCTAAATTCACTCTGCCCTCGCAGCCCTCCAAGTCCCTTAGGATCTGACAATTAGTAAGCATTTTCTGAATTTCAACCCTACTGGTTTATTCTTGTCAGGGCGCACTTAGAATGTGGCTCCATCTGCCTCCAGAATACACGACTCCTACATGTCTAGACTCCGTTCCAGCCGAGGCACAGCCACTGGCCGGACCCGCCTATTCATATCCTCCCTCAGAAAAGACAGGCAAAGCGGTCGGTTCATCTAAGTCAGCTTTGCTCAAAGTGTGTTGCTAAGGTTTCCTCCGAGGTTCTGTGGCCCAGGATGTCCTCAGATGCCTCGACATGCTCCTATACTTGGGAATTCTTCAGAGAAGAGGCAAATGGGAGAATCTTCATGATTTACAAAACTTTTTACCTTGGCATATCTCAAATCATTTAGGAAACAAAAACATGACTGAAATATTTCCCCTGATTAGAGTTAATCTGATACTTTCTTATAAATAACATATTTACTTTTAAAGTAAGTCAGTAATGTATGGAAATGAGCAAACAAATGGTGAATTACTAGTACCCCATTAAAAACAGGAAGACAAGCATGCCCGCTATTGCTATTCCACATTTTACTTAACCCTCTGACCGAGACAGAAAAATTAAATAAAAAACTAGGGAAGGAAGCAATAAAAATCTTGACTATTTGTAAATGAAATGCCTATCTGCCTAGAATCAAGTGGTCAGATACAGTAATCATTTAGAAAATAGCATTAAAAAAATTCCACTTATAATATCAAGAGAGGCAAAAGGACGGAAGAACAAGAAAAAAATCTCCTAGAAATAAAGCTCCCCATAAATACGCTAAACAAGTCTTGTTTAAAATGTACATTAAAGATATAAATAATGAATGAAGACAACTACCATTTCCCAGATAGGAAGACACCATATTCCTTAATCAGTTTATAAAGTCAATGTAATCAAGCCAACATCAACTTATAAAGTTAATTCCAAAGCTGAACTGGAAGAGAAAAAAATTGAGGATGTCTAAAAAAAATTTTTTTTATAAAAAAATAACGAAAGGAAGTATCTTGACAAAACTAAACATTCTATAAAGCTACAGTAACAAAAGCAGCGTGATATTGTAGAAATAAACATTCTATTATCACTAGAACAGACTAGAGAATACAGAAAGTAAATACACAGGTACGATAAAGATGTCATTTAAAACTAGTCCAAAAAGAACAAATCATTCGTTGTAGCATATTGGGAACAGGAAATACCCATTTAGAAATTAAGTTACAGCTCTAGTACTGCCATATACAAAAACAAATTCTAGATGGATAGGAGACCTAAATGCTAAAAAATAATAAAACTACCAGTAAAAATTCAAAGAATATCATTTATGTTTCCAAAACCCAGATGATAAAGAAAAATTCACAGACGTGGCAAACACATCTATATTTCATGAACAAAGTTCAAAGACGGCACCAAAGTGACCTTATGCACAAAGAATGTTTTGAGGGGGAACAGGATTAACCTGATCTATTGCCTTTACTGAAGCTTTCTATAATGCTCAAGGCTGTCGTAACAAGCGAAGAATTCAAATACTATTGCTATAGTCAAAAAATATTTTCTCGAAAAAGTTACTATAAAGGAGCACCTCAAGTAAGCACTTTCATAAACATGTTCAAATTAAAAATCAGTCATTTTATTGATCAATGATTTTTATTGAGTAAAACAATGTGTGCTTGCTATTTTTCAGGAATAAAATGAAGAGAGGGACACAGACAACTACCTGGAATATTTTGCTTTAATCTGTCTCCTCGGTGCCTTCTCCCATAGATGTTCGGGAAGAAGACAGTGCACTTCAAAGGGTGCCCCTAGGATTTAGATGATTATCTGAGTGCCTACACTAGTAAACAAAAAAGTCATACCCAGAATAACCCAGACTCTCCAGAGGAAGAGATTTCCTGATTCCTCACCTACAAGGGTGTTTTTTTTTTCTTTCTAAATTGCATAGAGTTCAGAAACTTCAAAAATTCTGTGAACTTTTCAGAGCAAATGCAGCACACAAAAGACTTTAAAAAACCCACATCTCAGCCAAACCCTTATATTTTTTTTCCCACCTACAAGAACTACTGGAATCTTGTTAGAGTGCTGAATTTGGGGTTGAGGAGCAAAGTTATCGTGTGAGTGATACTTTCTACTGGAAAACAGAATCCCGTTTGCCTTAGCAATACTCCAGGCCCGTCTCTTCTCTAGGTGAAATTGAAGCCTGACCACTGGGCAGCTTGTCCCCTTAGCTCAATCGCTAAGAGAAAAAAAGCATTACCCAGTCGTTCCCATTCTTTCCCAGAAAATCATCTTCCTGGTCATAACTTTAATGTTTTTCTTCTAACTAGTAAACAGGTAACCCTAAACCTTTTACAAGTTATCTTCCACATCATCCTGGAAACAACTTACCCCATTTACTTCAAAGATCTGCAATTCTCCAGAGTTTGTCCATCACTCAGGACAACTAATATTTTGGTCTCTCTCAAGTAGCATTTTTATTGTCTAAGTCATCTTAAAACTATAGCTTTCTGATATAAGTAGGGTTTAAAATTCAATCAAAATTCTACATCTGCTCTCAACATCTGGTATAAGATCTCACTTCCTCACGCTGTATACCTAGGGAATCTCATCGACAGGAATTCTATTCATACCAACTGGTCCGTCTGTGGCCTGAAACACATCTGCGTGAGCACCAACCAACCCTCAATGTCCCCTTTCCTCCTGCCACGGTGAGGGCGACAACAGTCAGAGAGTTACTATAGACAGTAAAGTGTTTCCCTCACATTATAATCTTTCCAGAAATATCTGTTGTACTAATTTAGATTAAGCATCTTAACTAATCCTAGATAATGACTAGATGCAATCAGGTAAATGTTAACTGCTTTTCTATCAGCAAACTGAATTCTTTTTTTTTTTTTTGAGACACAGTCTCACTATGTTGCCCTCTGTAGAGTGTGGTAGTATCATAGCTCACAGCAACCTCAAACTCTTGGGCTTAAGTGATTCTCTTGCCTCAACCTCCCAAGCAGCTGAGACCACAGGCACCCACCACAATGCCCCGCTATTTTTTGTAGCAGTTGTCATTGTTGTTTAGCTGGCCCAGACTGGATTCGAACCCACCAGCCTCGGTGTATGTGGCCGGCACCCTATCCACTGAGCTACGGGCACCACCAGCAGTCTGAATTCTTGAAACCCTCTGTCAAGCTTAGTCATAGAAAATAAAATTGTGAGACTGAATTTGACTTATGTTCTGTAGCTTTAGCTATAGACAAAAAAAAAAGATTAGATGAAAAGATAAGCATAAGTTAACTGCATAACACAAAAATTCAACAATAGCTATAAACAAGCACATCATTTATGTAATTTCTCTTGACAAGTATTTTAATAAGTATTTTATAAATAAAGAAGTATCTTTCCACCTAAATTATATGCAATAACAAAGCATAATGCAAAGGACACATATTAGGCAAACATTCAGTCTCTTTTTAATTAAATGACAGGCATAAGTGCATTTATGTTAATATGTATTTTCTAAAAAGGCTTGAAATGACATGTACTGAATTCTTCATGCTCTTAAGGAAATGGGAAAAGGTTAAAAGGAGAAATACTTTTTAAGTTGTATTTTAAACATTACCTGTGTGATCTGAATTTTCTCCAAGACATATATCTCAAAACTGTCATTATTTTAAAAATATGAAAAATGTAAAATAATGCTGGAAGACACACAATGAAGCTGGAACTGTAAATCAGTACAACCCTTTCACAAGGTACATAAGAGCTTTAAAGACATGTCTATCATTTGATTCATTATTTATTTTACAAGTTTTTATAGCATATGTTACTCTTTTTTTTTGTAGAGACAAAGTCTCACCTTATCGCCCTCGGTAGAGTGCTATGGCATCACACAGTTCACAGCAACTTCCAACTCCTGGGCTTAGGGCAATTTTCTTGCCTCAGCCTCCCGAGTAGCTGGGTACAGGTGCCCGCCACAACACCCGGCTATTTTTTTTGTTGCAGCTTGGCCAGGGCCGGGTTTGAACCCACCACCCTCGGTATATGGGGCCAGCACTCTACCCACTGAGTCACGGCTGCTGCCCTGTAACTCTTTATAGAGAAAAGCAATTTAATTTAATCACATATCAGATAAGCTCTTTAAAATTTAGGTTTTTCAAATTTAGGCTAGAAAAACAAATGTACAGTCAATTCTGACTATTTGCATTAGTTATGTTCTATGAAGTGTCTATAAGCACTGAATTAGCAAATCTGACCCGCTGCTCCTAAGGAACAAATAGGATTAGGCTCCTGTGAGCCTCTGGTCACGATATTTTGTCAACCAATCAATACATAATCTTTTTTTATATGTGTTTCTGTTTAAGGACACCTTAGTTAACACACTGTCGATTCATTTATATTGAACTCATGGCCAGTAGCACTATAATTCATGCCTGAACAAAGCTTATCTACCACCTGCATTTTCTCCTTATGGCACATCATAGCCTTAGAACAACAGTCAACACTTCAACACTGCACTTGGGGGTCATTTTAAATAGAAAAATCACCAATACAAAGTACAACAATGTGAAAAACAAGGCATTAAAAATACTGCAAAAGCTTGTTTACAGTTTCCTTGTTTTACCTTAGCTGGGAATGTACACATTCAACTCAAATTTTTCACTGCATGTCCAAAATGACTGCAAAAGTAATGATTTGAAACAGACTTCACCAAGTAGGCAAATTCACAAATACGGAATCTGTGAACAATGGGAATCAACTTGTATAAGTTAAGAGTTAAAGTTATAAAAGAGTAGATGAACAACAGAATAGAAATATAGCCCATGAAAAGCTTCCTTATCTCTCTGTGGTTTGCAACCGCAGGCTATTCAGTTCCCCAGGGGACACTTGGTAATATCTGGAGACATTTGTGGATTGTTAAAACTAAGTCTAGTAGGTACAGACCAGGATGCTGCAAAGGATCCAAGACAGCTCCCAACAACAAAAGAATTACCTAGTCCCAAAAGTCAACAGTAGCAAGATTGAGAAATCCAGTACTACCTGATCTACTAATGTCAATATTTTCTTAAAGTGTACCTTCAATCAACCCACAATCTGATGCCTAAAACAATAAATAATTTTAAATGTCAAGAATGAAGCCACTCTCATACTTCATTGCTTATAGCCCTTTATTTTCAAACTTATCTGATGAATAATGGGAATGAAATGCAATTGAAGATATGAAGAGCTATAATGAAAAGTGTGGCTTTTCCAGTCATTTCCACCGAGCTTGTGACCAGGTAACTCCAACAATAACATCAAACATGCAGCCAGTCTGAAATCTAGTTCGTGTTTTAACACCAAGTAAATAAAAATTATCAACGCACAGGAAGTAAAAAGCGCAGTCTGTAGTATACCATCTATGAGCTGGAGAACCCAGCAGTTTGCAGAGTTAAGTCGAGAACAGTTTGAGGAAGTTCTTATGGTTACCAGAGGAAGAAAATTAAAATATCATGCTAAGTCTTAATCATTCTCTGAAAAGAGGCCCAATATAAGTGGCTCCCCCAAAATATCCTTAACTATGTAGATTTACACACCCCCTTCAAGACCCCCACCCATGTGGATTCAGTATTACATATTTATTCAATCTTGAATTGATCTCTTTTTTTTTTTTGCAGTTTTTTTGGCCAGGGCTGGGTTTGAACCCACCACCTCCAGCATATGGGGCCGGTACCTTACTCCTTTGAGCCACAGGAACCACCCAAATTGATCATATTTTTAAATAATGAATCAAGCATTTTGTAGAGCAGCCTCCAAAGTTACTCAAGGATATCCCAAAACCACTGAGCTAATAAAACAAAGTAAATAATTCCCAGGTGGGAGGCAGACTAGACTAAGAATTGCACTTAGAGCTTGAAACCTAAATTCTCACCTGCATGCGTATAAAGTCAGGTCATTATTTCGAGTGTTGGGCTTTTTCCTCCTATAGAGATGTTTTAGCTCAAACACATTTTTAAAAAACAGCCTCAGCAATTATTTTCTGTTTTAAGAATACTCTGTTGGAGATTACATGCTCCGCTGGCTAATAATGCCTTCCACTTCCTGCAGGGTCCTGGTGACCACTCACACCTGGCTGGAAACTTCCCTCCATTCTTTCTTAACCTCTGTGGCCCCTCTCCCCAAAATCCTGCTCCTTCCTTACCCAGCCTACACTTACAGAGCTTACCCTCCACCCTCCCAGGCCCACACCCAGGCCAGTACTCTTCCAATCACCATCATCAGATTTCCCTCCACCCTCCTAGGCCCACACCCAGGCCAGACCTCTTCCAATCACCATCATCAGAAATAGCCAGGGAGGCGAACATGAACATGTGATCCCGCTTTCCAAAATCCACTGACCAGGAATTAAGGGGGGGATCTTTATTTTTGCTCCACCTCCCAATTATTTAAGAACTGTAGCCTCAGCCAAAAAAAACACCTGTGGCTTCCTGGAAATAACATAACTGCACCCTTGATTCATTTATCACATTTTCCCTCTGCTCGAACACCTGCCCAATGCCCAACCCCCTTCGCCAAGCACATTTTAAATATCACCTCAGGCTCAGCCCAGTGGCTCATGCCTATAATTTCAGCACTCCCAGAGGTGGGAGGGTTTGCTTGAGCTCAGGAGTTTGAGACCAGCCTGAGCAAGAGTGAGACTCCCATCTCTACTAAAAATAGAAAAATTAACCAGCTATTACAATGCCATGGCACTCTACGTAGGGCCATCAAGTGAGTCTCTATATCAAAAAAAAAAAAAAGAAAAATTAGTTAGGCATTATGGCAGGTGCCTATAGTCCTAGCTAATTCAGAGGCTGAGGCAGGAGGATGGCTTGAACCTAGGAACTTGAGGTTGCTGTGAGCTAGACTGAAGCCATAGCACTCTAGCCTGGGGCAAGAGTGAGACTCTAGATCAGCAGTTCTCAACCTGTGGGCCACAACCCCTTTGGGGGTCAAACGACCCTTCACAGGGGTCAACTAAGACCATCCTGCATATCGGATATTTACATTACGATTCATAACAGTAGCAAAATGACAGTTATGAAGTAGCAATGAAAATAATTTTATGGTTGGGGTTCACTACAACATGAGGAACTGTTTTAAAGGGTCGCAGCATTAGGAAGGTTGAGAATCGCTGCTCTCGATGGATAGACAGATTAGACAAAGATAGATAGATAAATAGTGGATAGATAATAAACATCACCGCAACTGGGAAATGTTGGCCAGCACTTTCTCTCTTCTCTAAACTTCTACAACATACTATATACAATATATACCACACAAAATCAAAATTATGCATTTGTCAGATTCCCCAACCAGACTGGGAGCCCTCAAGGGCAGGAACCACAAGCCATACCTGGACTCACCCCCAGTAGACTGAACAGTTCTGGACACATAGTAGGAACTTTGATGGATAGATGGCACTTCCGCAAGTCTACACAATTGTGTTTAATGTCAATGTGAACAGATGGGAGACTCAATGGAATAACCTCTCGGAGAATTAAGTGACTAGGATGGAACTCTCATGGAGCCCCACAGGAAGGAAGAAAGGGAGCCCTCCAAAGCCATTCATGTTTGATTGCCACTCTCTAGGGCAGTGGTTCACAACCTTCCTAATGCCACAACCCTTTAATACAGCTCCTCATGTCATGGTGACCACCAACCATAAAATTATTTTCATTGCTACATGGTTGGGGGTCACCACAACACTCACGTGGTAAAGGGCCGTGGCATTAGGAAGGTTGAGAACCACTGCTCTAGGGTCTCCATAAAAGTCAGCTTAATTGAGTATGTTCAGTTCCAGTAAGGAGCTAAAACAGATGATGAAGAAGAGGGTTTATGTACCTCTTCCAAGAATCTGCATATTGGCCCAAACTTACCTCCTGCATTCCCACATACACACAGGTCATTCCCCAACCTACAATGTTCTTCCCCTGTTCTTTCTACTATTCAAATCCTGCCTTATCTTCTAGACTTAGGCTGGACTCCTAATCCCTCTGAGGGCAGGCATCCAGGACAAAATTTTCTTGTGTCACCTGAGCTCCAGCCTAGAGTAAGAAGATTACCAATACTAGTTATCGTCTAGGTCCTATCATATCTCATACTTTCAATTATCCTTTTCTAAGCATACTCTCAAGCTGGAATGCAAGCTCCATGTGTTTGTAAATGGCCCCTTGTAGAATGCATTGTGATTAACAGAAAACCAATAAATCCTATTTAGGTAAATTCAAAATGGGATTTAGACCTCCTGATCACTGCCCATCTTTCCCCCTTCATTCACATAGCAATGAAGAAGACAAACAGTAATTTCAGATGCCACATATTCAACA
This sequence comes from Perodicticus potto, assembly GCA_963574655.1. NCBI lineage: Eukaryota > Metazoa > Chordata > Mammalia > Primates > Lorisidae > Perodicticus > Perodicticus potto. Next base: position 15,847 of record CAUYRH010014665.1, read on the forward strand.
TCACACAGCTGGCCACAGTCCTGTTACATTTCACAACCAGATGGGCAGTAACAGCTGGATGAGGATCAGAAATTCCGCCAGCTACTTTCCCATCTGCAGACTGCTGAAGTCCTTCCAATGAAGATGAAGACTAACTCAGTATGTTCTAAGAAAGTAAAGCTGCCACACCTTCCCAGCATCACATAAAATCACCCAAGGGACAATACCAAAATGAAAGAGATGAAAAAACACAGCCCAAAGCATCCACTGAATAGTAGGTGCCAACCTCCTTCAAAATCTTTCATGTTCCCGTTCACAGCTGTAACTCCAGGTCCTTCTAGAGCACTCTGGGGGTATGAGATTTCAATGAGGGACATGAAATAAACAGAGGTTGGCATCTATGCCCATCACCAAGACGGTCAGGAGATAATGAGCACATTAAGAAGTCACATGAGAGCTCAGGGCAGGTGGCTCAATGGGCTAAGGCACCAGCCACGTATACCTGAGCTGGCGGGTTCAAATTCAGCCCGGGCCCGCCAAACAACAATGACGGCTGCAACCAAAAAATGGCCGGGTGCTGTGGTGGGCGCCTGTGGTCCCAGCTACTTGGGAGGCAGAGACAAGAGACTCGCTTGAGCCCTAGGAATTGGAGGTTGCTGTGAGCTGTGATGCCACAGCACTCTATCCGGAGTGACAACTTGAAGCTCTGTCTCAAAAAAAAAGAAGTCACATGAGAACACACACATCTGAAAGAGCACGGCAAAAGGGGATGTAAGCGTGGGAGAGTTTGTGCATGTTCACACACCAGCAGCAAAGACGCAAGTGAAGCCACAGGACTGATATTATCACGGCCACTCAAGGCCTGATCCTTTTGTGTGTGTGGCATGACAAGTTCCCTGCCTGTGCAAGGATTTTTATACTCACCTAGGGTCTGTATTAATAGCATCTGTATGTGTTTTTCAACAAATCAGAGAAATGAAACCTGACAAAATTTAAAATACCATTATGAATGACCTAGAGAATAAAGCAATACCTTAATACATACACGCCTATAACGATTGAGAGCTTATCAACAGTTAATCCTCCCCACATAAGGAACAGTAGTTTCTTTGCTAAATGTCCAGATTTGGTCTTTCAGTATGGCTTCCTTATGTTCTTTATTCCGATTAACACTGTCCTTTTCCTGGGTCCTAATAGATTTTTTTTTTTTTGAGACACAGTCTCAAGCTGTCACCCTGGATAGAGTGCGGTGGCATCACAGCTCACAGCAACCTCCAATTCCTGGGCTCAAGCGAGTCTCCTGCCTCTGCCTCCCAAGTAGCTGGGACTACAGGC
>CAUYRH010014668.1:0-12557 GCA_963574655.1 Perodicticus potto
GGCGGGCGCCTGTAGTCCCAGCTACTTGGGAGGCAGAGGCAAGAGACTCGCTTGAGCCCAGGAATTGGAGGTTGCTGTGAGCTGTGATGCCACGACACTCTCTCCAGGGTGACAGCTTGAGGCTCTGTCTCAAAAAAAAAACAAACAAAAATTTTTACTTTGAAAGCAAAAACAGGACACTAACCAGAGGAAGAAGTAGCATTGAAGGAAGATGTATTTTTTTTAAAGCTGAAGCTGTAAGGAGAGAAGACGGCTTAGCATCTACAGCCACACACATCTTTGCTGGTCCTCTCAAGGGAGCCCCAATGAAAATGAGAATACTGTACTTTGATGTAGATAATTAATGATGTCTTAAAATTTTATATAAACCATAAATAAAAACATCTTCAGGAAACTGCTACTTTTTTCTCTAACAAAAGAGCCAAGTATTTGCCACACAAGCACAGCCTCAGCTCTGGCAGGATGGGCGGCGGGGTCCTGGAGAGAGTTCTGAGCCGTTGTTCGGGGGGTATAATGATGTGTCAGATCCCAGGAGCCAGGCACAGGCCTGGGCCCTCCGTGTTCCCGGCTCCTTGTCCAGATCCACTTCAGCCCAGCGCTAGGAGAGCATCACCCCCACACAGACAGGCAGGGCCGGAGTCCCAAGAGCAGGGCGGGCTTGGGCCTCTCTGCTACAGGGCCAAATGCAGATCCTTCTGGAAATGTGCCTTGGAGGAGTATCTGGGTGAGGACTGAGTGGCCGGGGGTGGCTCGGTTATTCCTTCTGCTCAGTTTTAAGGTGGGAGGAGTTTGCTCTGTGTGTGTGTGTGTGTGTGTGTGTGTGTGTGTGTGTGTGTGTGGTTTGGCCGCCATCAAGTACATACACTTTCATTGAACCACTACAGCAAAATGCTACCCAAGGTGTGGACTGCAGACGGTGCCGCCGGGAACCCCAGGTTACCAGTCTGTTGTGCTGGTAATCGGAGGTAAGCAATTTTTACCTTATTTTTGTAGCAATCTGGCAGAGTACATTTATATCTTCCAAACATAATCCTAAAACATTCGAGTTGGTATGCCCACTTTTTTATTTACTTTTTCTAGTAATTCTATTTTTAAGCATCATTACAAAAATTACAAATTGTAACTTTTAAAAATCCTTCAGCGTAGTTTGAGAAGAACCGTTTTACAGCAGCTGTTACGGGAAACCTTGGCTTTGAGAGGAGGTGGGTCCTAGCTCCCCTCAAGCCGCCCAGGTCTGTGAGTAAGCGACTTCACGTCCTCATCTTTTACATGACAGCAATAACTCACACCTCAGAGGGCTGCTATGGGAGCAAAATGAGATAAAAGGGCAATTGGCTGTCTCCCTGTATAGAGGGCACTTTGCCAGACAGAGCAGAGCCCCACAGTTCTGTACATAATTAAACACAGAATCTCTGCAGTTGCTTTGGGAAATAGTGCTTCATAAACATGCTTTGTGTATTAACTTATTTTCGGTTTCTTTTGCAAAGTCTCTCGTTCCCGCGTTGTTTTCACTGAGCAATGCAATGGCAGGTTTCTTTTGGGGGTGATTAGTGTGCAGAGAACGTTGCTTGGGCTTTTATCTCCCGTTGCACCGTCCCCGCTGCTTGTGGGCAGAGCCTCACATCACTAATCTAACGGGAAGGATGAAGCGTGGTCGGCAAACCCTATCGTGCTGAATCACGCTGTTATTCATCTTCCCTCACACCCCTTCCCTAGACCCTGCTGGTGTTCTACACAGAGAACGGGCCTGGCTTACCTTCAGACACTCATCAGACTACCTGCAGGGAATGCGATTCCTTTAAGATCTCGTTCCTGTTTCATTTTATATAATCATGAATTTTAGTCGCTGAATGAGATGGAATTCCTGCATGAGAGGTTTGCAGAATTTGTGATCCAATTAGCAAGGGCTACTTTCTACTCGGCAGTGGCAGGTACATTTTTTAAACTGACGGTTGTAAGTTGCTCGAATTCCTTCTTAACTCTTTTAAGACTTTGTATCCAGGATAGAAACGGTCTTTTCCGGGAAGTTTTACCAGGCTGGGTGTAAATCTGCAGTCCCTCGGCAGTAAAACAACCCAGGAGGCATAATTGTGTGCAACTGTTTCAATCTTGATACCAATGAAATCGGTATGATCTATCTCACCACCACCACCACACACAACAGGCCTCTGTGGCATCTTTTCACTTCTCGCTTACAAAAAGCTATCAGATTTACTTGGCCCTACTCAGATTTAAGATCATAGATCGCTTTGGTTTTTTTCCAGAGCTTTATGGAGTCTAATAACAACATAAAGTACTAAAATAAGCCTATTTTCGCGACTGCCTTTCAGTGAGTACGTAATGTGCTTTCCATGTTGTTTTCACTAGAAATAAATTGTGCTTAAAATCCCTTCTCTCCTTAAATATGTCAAATCTGCGGGCTGTGATATCATCTCCAAACTGGAACTTTCTTGAAATGGCATTGTTAGGCGGGCTTAGAAAAAGTATGTTGTAAGCTCACAACATAATTCTAGAATAGGTTTTATTGTTTTAAAAGATAACCAGCATCCTCCTGAGATTAACAAATTGCTGTAACTTCTCTGTAAGAGAGCACAGGGTAGTTTTAACTGATAAACTTTAAGGTGATTTGCAGAAGCCAGACGGGGTCTCTTACACATATAGCTTCGTTCCTTTCCTCGTAATTTCCTGAAGCCTAGTCCTCCACACCCCTGCACCGCATTTCTCCTCCTAAGTGCTCAGCTCACCCAGTTCTTTGGGACACTGTTTTTCCCCTGTGACTGACACTTGGAGAGACATAAGTTACATTCCCAAGAAAACAAGGCCCATCAACAGAGCTGAATTTATTGTTCCATAAGGGCGTGGCACTTCGGGTATTAACTCCTGGAGACAAAGGAAACCTGCATTGTGGCTGTATTTTATGCCATACCGTGTTTCTCCTGTTCTACACATTGTTTCATTAATTGCTCTTATCAGTTAGACTTGGCGGCAGCATTTTGCCTATAATAGCTGCTCATTTTCCCTACATTGTGTTGTCTTCTTTAGATCTCTAGGGGACTATTCTTCTCGTGTGACAGACGGGCATAACTTTACAAGGAAGCGATGTGGCCATTAGCGCCCATGTACAGACCCATGTGCCTCTTCCTGCTGGGAAAACACCGCAGGTAAGGATGCCAGAGCAGTCTGGCTTCTGAAAGAAACTGTTTCCTATACACTGAAAGAAAAAAGTACATTATGAATGAATTGCTTTTTATGAAAATTATTTAAGAGGAGCAAGGACGTAGAAGCCGGAGTCAGGTCATAGGACAGAGGTGTTTTTATGACCTTCCAGAGAGTTGAGGTGGTGGCTGGGGGTCAGAGTGGCACAGAGCTCTCAGGATGAGGAGTAGGGGCACACGAGGGACTCGGGAGAGGCTGGATGGCTCAGACGGAGCTCCCGTTGCTCCCTCAGCTGGATGTGGCAGGTTCTGTTTGAGAACTGTCCATTTCCCAGGTTGGTCAGACATGGCCTATGCCCATCCCAGGCCAGCTTGTCTGTCCTCTCTTTGAGAGGAAGCAGTGGTTATCTCCTGAATACCTTGGTGGGCAATGTCACAAACTTGTTCAGATCTTTAGTGTATAAATCCCTTCTGAGTTGTTCAGTATGCATTTCTTTGGTTCATCAAATAAGTATTCATTAAATGGCTGCTACATGTTCCCAACCGCGTTAGGGGCTGAGAAAGGCCTGCCTGATCCCACAGAGCTGCCAGTCTACTGTGAAGAACTTAGACAGCAAACGGGACCAACAGCTTACAACGTGAATTCCATCACAGCGGGAAATCAACGCACTTTAGAGAAAACGTTCTGGGTCAAGTACATTGTTTTCGTCTGAGTAATACACACAACGCATGGAGGAAAGAGAAAACCAGAGAAGGGTAATGATGGTGATGAGTGATTGAGCAATGATGGTGACGGAGTGGAAGACCTGAGGTTTTCAAACTGGCATGGTTAACCTGCAAAACAGATGCCCAAGACTAACAGATGCATTAGTTTATCATCCTGCTGACATGAATTAGTTAAAAATCACATACGTGGGTTGGGCGTGGTGGTTCATGCCTGTAATCCCAGCACTTGGGAGGCCGAGGTGCGTGGATCACCTGAGCTCAGGAGTCTGACACCATCCTGAGATCAAGACCCCGTCTCTAAAAAAAAAAAATAGTCTGGTGTTGTGACGGGCACCTGGAGTCCCAGCTACTCGGCAGACTGAGGCAAGAGAATCACGTAAGTCCCAGAGTTTGAGGTTGCTGTGAGCTGTGATGCCAGGGCACTCTACCAAGGAAGACATAGTGAGACTGTCTCAAAAGAATAAATAAATAAGTTTACCAACAAAACACATTGAAAATTACAAGGAATCACAGAGACTCTGTCTCAGAAAAAAAATCACATATGAGGCTTTTAAAAATGTCTCATAGTGTGGCACCTGCGGCTCAGCGAGTAGGGCGCTGGCCCCATATACTGAGGGTGGCAGGTTCAAACCCGGCCCCGGCCAAACTGCAACAAAAAATAGCTGGGCATTGTGGCAGGAGCCTATAATCCCAGCTACTCGGGAGGCTGAGGCAAGAGAATCACCGATGCCCAAGAGCTCGAGGTTGCTGTGAGCTGTGATGACACAGCACTCTACCGAGGGCAACAAAGTGAGACTCTGTCTCTAAAAAATAAAAAAGTAAAAATGTCTCATAATTCTGTTTTGTTTAGTGTTGACAAAGTTTCTCATCCTCTCAATAACCCTGCAGGGATGGTCAGGGCAGGTATGGCCCTCCTGGCTTTACAGGGATGCTCAAGTCTTGCCAAATATCACCGACTATAAGGAGCAGGGCTGTGATTCAGACCCACACATTCCAGCTTCAATTCTGAGCTCCACCACTGCATGATGACACCTGTTACCTGCCACCCCGGCATGTGTTTGCCAGCCCTGATCCAATGGTCCCTTGGTCACTGATTGGATAGAAGGACCCTACATTTAGAGGGAAATTCAGAGGTTTGTAAAAGTAATTCCTGTCCAATGCAGAAATATTTTCAAATCTAGAGAGATGACAAAAGTGACTCATAATTTCATCAGTAAAATGTAATCACTTTTGAGGCCGAGGTGGGTGGATCACCTGAGCTCACGAGTTTGAGACCAGCCTGAGCAAGAGGGAGACCCCAGCTATAAAAAAAACAGCTAGGCATTGTGGCGGGTACCTGTAGTCCCAGCTACTCAGGAGGGATCACTTGAACCCAAGAGTTTGAGGTTGCTGTGAGCTGTGTTGTCATGGTACTCCACTGGAGGCAAGAAAGAAAGTAAGACTCTGTCTCAAAATAAATTAATAAATAAATAAACACTTTTAGAATTACATATATATCCTTCTAAGTCTTTTGTCCCTGTATCTTATTATATTTTATTTTTATCAAAAGTCATTATATTGAGCTATTTCTTTGCAAATAGCCATTTAAAATTAGCATGTATGAATCTTGTGTTTATATTATTCCATCTTAGTATTTGTCTAAAGCATGGTTTTAAGGCTATACTATTTCTGTTGCATGGATGTGCCTTAATTTATTACTTAGTTTATTTAACCAGTTTTCAGTTGTTTGTTAGGCATTAATTTTTTTCTACTAATATGTTCATGTAGCAAGGTATGCTGATAACTCTCTCTGTTAACAAAAGAAAGCCGAGTTTGTAATGTTTCCAATTTCCATGGTATAAAGTACTTCCTTCCACCAGGGCCAATTTCAATGTTCCAAATGTTTAATAATCAGCTTGAAAATTTTCTAATAATTTAACAATAAGTTGCAAATTTGTGAGTACTGGCCCAGCACGCTTCCACATGGCTATAATGTATATTCTTGTAACTAAATTTCTGTCGTTTTTAAAAGCTTTGTTTTTGACCTCATAGGAAGAAAAATAAATGAAAATTTATTTATTAATGAATATTAGAGCTTATTTCATTTTTAGTAAAGATCATTATTACTTCTGTGATGATATTGATATTTATATATATTTTTAGTCACTTAATCACATATTACATAATGTCTCTCTTTCTGCCCCATTTGTGCTTTAAGACTAAAGAATCTGAGACAATCATTGAAGTGTCTGTATAACATTTAGGGGCTACTTACATTTGTAAATTTAAAACTCAGGACGAAGAACGGTCGTGTGTGAACAGTGGACGGATGTGGACCACGCCAGCTCACCAATTAATGCATTGTTATGTTTGGTCTTTATTCACCTCTTTGAGGAACCATTTACTCATCGGCAAAAGAGAAACCATGTCTATGTCACGGGACTGCTGTGAGGGTGTTCCGTAAGATTTAAAGATTCTTCTGCTGGTAAGTCACAACACGGTGACATTTGGACAGATGAAGGACACAACTCAGTCACTTACAGCTCCAAAAGAGAATGCGAGGGAACAGGAGGCAGGAGCTGTGGTGGCCAACTGGCACGTGGAGGTGGGATGGAGTTAGCTAAATTTCACAGGTCATCTGTGGATTGGCTTGTTGTGCCCAGATCACGTAATCCTCAAAGACCACCAGGGAGAAAAACTCCATGCAAAAGCAAAAGAGCCTTTATTCAAGCTCAAGCCTGGGCCCTCAGTTTACCCATCACAGAGGGAGTGTGCTGAGGACCCCGCCCCCTGGGTTGCTGGGGGTTTTATTGTGGTTGCTAGCAGGGTAGGGGATTTCCAGGCTGTGGCGAACATGATTTGCTGCTTTAGTTACTTTTTACACCTATTAGTTGGACTTGTATCAGACAGTTGTTTTTCATCTGGGGCTGCTATCTTGCTGGCAGGGTGAGCACCCTGCTTGGCCTTGATAGACCAAAGCACCGGTTGCTATCCACAAAATAGAGTTACTCTTGCTTTTTCAGGCTCATTGGAATAATTTTGTAGGCTCCAGGGAATAGGAAGTACATGGGTCTGGAATGACTAGGCCGGTTTCCCAGAGTGTGGGAGTTTAAGGGCACCAGGTGGGGTGAGGTCCTAACCAGATGCTCAAGATGAAGAACTGAGTGGCTTCTCTGCTTTTTTTCTCTCTTCACCTTCATCCTCGTTTAAATCCTCCCATATGATAGGAAAATGACCGTTACAAACTTAAGCTACACCAGAGTGCTTTTAAATCTTGTGTGGTGTCATCTATAAATTGGATGTAGGGGTAAATGTGTTTCTTGCCATTCTAAAGTCCAAACTCATTGGAAATCTTTTGAAAGCTATGGGCAGCCTCCCTGAAATGTGTAAGACTTATATACAGAAACTTTTTCCACTGACTGTTTTGTTGCTTTAATCCTCCTGCTTTACTAAAGAGGTCATTTTGGTATTAGCCTACAGAGCGCTCTATCTCCACTTCAGTTTAGGGAAGCATTCCCCCACCCAAAGACACTACAGGCTTCCAGTAACACCTCCTCGTCAGCTACTACAGAGCACTGAAACACAAAGTTACTTAATTAGCATGGGTAAAAGCACCCACCAAAAAATCCAGGGCAGCCATGAACCCCCCTTCCTCCCCTGCTCCAAATGGGCTTTCTTTAATCCTCAATAAAAGTGAAACTTTTCCTCATGTTTAATGAAGGCCTTGGAGACTTGTCTTCTGGAAATCTGCAGGCTTTTCTACATAGTGAAAAAAGAAATTTATATTCTATTTCCATTTCTTACAAACTTCTTGAAGAAACCCTATTTTCCGTGAAGGTGTAGCTTCATGGTAGTAGACAAGGCTTATTTCAAGATAATTGGCAAAAATCTTTGATCTCATTACATTCTGATGTATTTATAATACTTAATTTAGCAAATATTTATGAAGCACCAACTATGTATCATGACCTTTATTAGACTTGAGGGATATAGTGGGAAATAGGAAAGGTAATTACTGCCACAAGCTGTAATGACGTGTGGCGCTTCTGTCTTCAGCCAACAAAAAAATCCATATGCTGCCAAACATTCTGATGCTCTACTTAACCACAATGTTGCCAAATTTTTCTTCCAGTCAAAGGCATTGCTTTTTTTTTTTTTAACAATCCGAAGACATCAATTTTCTTGATGTTTCCAGCATAGACATAAAATAGAAGTGTATTTCTGATAGAATCATGATTTACTTACTTAGAAAATGTGTTGAGTACCTACCATGTACCTGCCACTGTGGATACAGCCGCAGGCAGCATAGGTCCCAGGCTTGCTAATGAGCCGCCGTAAGGCGGGGGCATCAGGCTTTTTTCTTTTCTGGCATCACATTGGAAGAATAAGAGTTGTCCTGGGCCCCCATTAAATACGCAAACACTAAGGAAATCTGATTAGCAAAAAGAAAGGTCTGTGCATACTTTTCATGATATCCAATACCACAGATAAGCAAAAGAGTCCTCACAAAATCAGCACGTGGCCCCAGGCTGCAGGCTGGACAGCCCTGCTGTGAAGGAAGACAGCTGGGAGCCACCTTCACTCTGATGAGACATCGGTCATTCCATCTAGTTTGTGATAGAGGAAAATGGCACATCTGTCGGTTTCCCTGAGACCTGCCTCAAAGCATTAAGTGAAGTGGATGGCATGAACAGAGACACAACCACAAATCATTTCTCCTGTTTCCAGAGTGGATTCCTTGAAGCCTCTCCCATTTGTGTCATGCCTTCTATTTGGCCGGGCAATGAGAATTCACGGAAAGCCAGTTTTTGCATTGAATTAGCGTGAACATTTATGGGATTGCCTCTTCCACCTTCTCAAAAAATTCTTGTTTCCTTCAAAAAGAAAGTTGACAGGGAATGACTGTGTCTCTGTAACGTGACCCACTCGGTGGCCACAGCCATTGTGTTAAGCAATATACACCTCAGGACACAGGGAGCACAACTGAATAATGTTTCTTTCATTGGCTGTTTGAAAATAGAATTCCAGGACACGGCCCAAGTATAGGCGCTGATAAGAACCGAACTACAAAGAGGATTTAGCCCCCTGCAGAGAAATCCTCCAAAATCCCAACCTCAAATGTAGCTTATCATACGAAACCTCTCCTTCCTTAACCGAGGAATTTCCTTCGCTTCCAAAGAAGAGAGTTAATAAATGGATGCCCAAGAACATTTGTCATCTTATAATTTACCAGTCAGGATATGTTCTGAATCAGTGACCAATTTATATTGCAATCTTTTCTATTCTTTTAACCAAAAATAGGTTTTATTATCAGATAAACTTTCCCCTATTACTGTTTATTGGATGCATTATCTAGGAACCATATAAATCAGTGATTGAGATCAAGTAGTGTCCAAGTGTACTGGGGAGCCGGCGGGGGGGATGGTACATTTACCTGCAGTAATAACAAGTAATAGCCACAGTTTTCTAAGAAACTACATTTGCCCTTCCATTCAATGGTAGCAGTAGGAACAGATGTTTCTACAATGTGTCTCCTAAATTCTGGACATAATTGACTCATCTGTGTGTGCATACTTCCCCCAAACTTGGTCACTCAAAAATTCCCTGGGAATTTTGGAGCTGGTATTGTAAAAGAAATCAAATTCTTTCTGGGTGGCTGAACTTATTCATATGTTATAAAAAAAAAAACTTAGGAATGTTGGGGGCTATAATTTCTATTACGTATATGATAGACCAGAGAAAAGTTGGAAGATGATTTGCAGAGATAATAGAACAAATTAGACGGGCAGAAATGAGCCCAATAAAGGAAAGTTCTTCTCGTCAATGTCTATTTCTTTCCAGGGTCCATCTGAATTCATGTTCTTAAGTCCCATGGGATAACCTAGTATCATGATAATAATTTCCTTTTTTATGCTTAAGCTAGGTTGAGTTAAAATTTCTTATGGCTGTTGATGAAATCAGCATAAAGCTGTAACATTTTCAAATTATGGTTTCTTTTCCTGAAACCCACATTGTCTAATAAACATTACAAACAAGCTTTTAGTTGACTTTGTGTCTCTTTTGGAAAGAACACAACTACCAAAGAAGCACTGTTTATGTCCCGTAATGTTTGGCAGTGAAAGTAAAACAAAAGAATCTATAACTTTCATTCTAACATTATTTTCTTTCACATTTTCTAGCTCAATGTCTGCCTAAAATTTGTAGCAATTTGTAATGAGATATTTACAGTCATAACATGATACATTTTCTTTGTGTTTATCAAAGAACAATTATTCTAGATGGGACAATAGGGTTAAGTATATTGTGCCTCAAGCCACTGTACAGTTGCCTTAATAAGTTATTAGTTTGATTTTAAAATGTCAAAAAACAATTTTCAATGCAATACAAACAAAATGAAAGAAAATTCATTTAGGAAAATGCTGATATGATCTCTGGACATCCTCAGAGGCCCAGGCTTCAGGAGCTTAGAAGATCTATTTTCCTCTCAGGGCAGCTTTAGCTGTATCCCACAGGTTTTGGTAGCTTGTGTCTTCATTGTTGTTATACTCAATAAAGTTAATAATTTCCTTTTTTATTTCTTCCTGCACCCAACTATCATACAGCCTAAGGTTGTTCAACTTCCATGCCTTTCTGTGAAGCTGAACGTTTTTGTTGGAGTTGAGTTCCACTTTTAGTGCCTTGTGGTCTGAGAAGATGCAAGGTAAAATTTCAATTCTTTTGATTCTGTTGAGGTTTGTTTTGTATCCTAGGATATGATAAATTTTGGAGAATGTTCCATGGGAATATAAGAAGAATGTGTATTCTTTATCTTTGGGATGGAGTGTTCTATATACATCTATCAAGCACAGTTGTTCTAGGGTCTCATTTAAATCTCTTATATCTTTGTTGAATTTCTGTTTAGAGGATCTGTCTAGCTCTGAGAGAGGGATGTTAAAGTCCCCTGTTATTATGGTGTTATAGTATATCATATTGCTTAGAGCAAGCAAGGTCTGTTTCAAGAATCTGTGAGCATTTATGTTGGGTGCATAAATATTTAGAATTGAAATTTCTTGTTGTATTTTTCCCTTGACCAATATGAAGTGACCATCATTGTCTTTTTTGAGTTTAGTTGCTTTAAATACACATGTATCTGAAAATAAGATTGCAACTCCTCTTTTCTTCTGAATTCCGTTTGCCTGAAAAATTGACTTCCAAACCTTACCTCTGAGTTTTAATTTGTCTTTTGATGTGAGGTGTGTTTCCTGCAGACAGCAAATAGATGGCTTGTGTTTTTCAATCCAATCAGCCAATCTATGCCTCTTCAGTGGGGAATTCAAGCCATTGACATTTATTGAGATAATTGATAAGTGTAGTAGTGTTCTATTCATCTTATTTTGTGGAAGTCCATTGCTTTTGCATCATTGTGGAAGTTAGGTTCTGTCCTTTAATTTCTGGGTGTTTACTTTGCTGAAGTTTCATTGTGATGGTCAGTGTGTAGAACAGGCTGAAATATTTCCTCTAGAGCTGGTCTTGTGGCAAATTTTATCAGTATTTGCATATCAGTAAAAGATTTGATTTCTCTATCAATTTTAAAGCTTAGCTTAGTAAGATATAGAATTCTGGGCTGGAAATTGTTCTGTTTAAGTAGATGAAAGGTAGATGACCATTGTCTTCTTGCTTGAAAAGTTTCACTGGAGAAGTCTGCGGTCACTCTGATAGATTTGCCCCTGTAGGTCAGTTGGTGCTTACTCCTGACAGCTTGCAAAATCTTTTCTTTTGTCTTGACTTAGATAGATTCATCACAATGTGTCTTGGAGAATCTCTATTTGAGTTGAGATGATCAGGGGACTGATATCCCTCTGAAAGGAGTATGTCAAAATCTTTGGTGAAATTTGGGAAATTTTCATTTATATTATTCTCTAGTATGGCTTCCATTCCCCTGGGGCATTTTTCTTCCCCTTCTGGGATACCTATAACTTGTATGTTTGAATGCTTTATAAAGTCCTATAATTCTATCAGTGAATGTTCTGCTTTCTCTCTCCTCTTTTCTGCCTCTTTAACTGTCTGAGTTATCTTAAGAGCTTTGTCCTCTACCTCTGAGATTCTTTCTTCTGCATGGTCTAATCTGTTGTTGATACTTTCTATTGCATCTTTAAGTTCCTGAAGTGACTGCTTCAGTTCCTTCAGCTCTGCTATATCCTTTCTATATTCTTCATATCATCATCTCTTATTTGATTCTGTTTTTGTATTTCCTTTTGGTTATTTTCCACTTTCTCAGCAATCTCCTTCATTGTTTTTTGGTTGTTTTCTACTTTCTCAGCAATTTCTTTCATTGTTTTCATCATCTGTATTTTAAATTCTCCTTCTGTCATTTCTAACTTTCTTTATAGGTGGAATCCTCTGCTGTAGCTACCTCACAGTCCCTTGAAGGGGTTGCTCTGGACTGGTATTTCATGTTACCAGGAATTTTCTACTGATTGTTCTTCATGAGTGTTTTCTTGTATCTGTTTCCTTGCCCTAATTTTCTTTTCACTTCCTCTTGCTCTTTAAGATACTGTGCTTCTGGCCTAAAGTTTTAATGAGTCCTTTTGGTATGGGACCAGAGGATGAGAAGATTGAAGAGCAAGAAGGGAAAAATATTTTAAAAAGAAAGAAAAAGGAGAACAAAGAGGGGGTGAGTAAAAGGAAATATTGACAAAAAGAAGAAAGGCACCAAAG
>CAUYRH010014669.1:0-62948 GCA_963574655.1 Perodicticus potto
AATGACAGCTGCAACCAAAAAAAAAAAAAAAAACGGCCGGGCGTTGTAGCGGGTGCCAGTACTCCCAGCTATTTGGGAGGCGGAGGCAGGAGACTCGCTTGAGCCCAGGAATTGGAGGTTGCTGTGAGCTGTGATGCCAAAGCACTCTATCCAGGGTGACAGCTTGAGGCTCTGTCTCAAAAAAATAAAATAAAATAAAATATCTTGCACATGGGGCGGTGCCTGTGGCTCATTGAGTAGGGCACCGGCTCCATATACCGAAGGTGGCGGGTTCAAACCCAGCCTCGGCCGAACTGCAAAACAGGAAAATAGCCAGGCATTGTGGCAGGCGCCTGTAGTCCCAGCTACTCGGGAGGCTGAGGCAAGAGAATCGTCTGGGCCCAAGAGTTGAAGGTTGCTGTGAGCTGCGTGATGCCACGGCACTCTACCAAAGGTGATAAAGTGAGACTCTGTCTCTACAAAAAAAAAAAAAAGAAAATCTTGTACATAATTCATTTCACTGAGTATAGCTTCTCAAAATGGAGAATATGTGCAAGTACCTACTGTACATTCTTGCCTTTTCAATTATTTTTTAAATTCTTTGGGAATGTGTCAAGATGAATGTTGATTGCACAAAAGATATTACTTGAAACTGACCAACAATATTCATAGTACTCATTGAGATAGCCTATAATTTTCAAAGAAGGCTATAAATTGCTACTCTGAGATATACTTACCTCAGTGCTACATGTATAAACAGCCCTTACCTTGTGAAAACCCATAGACATCCTTAGCATCTTCCCAGTGTACTTTAGGATCCTGGCCTTGGAGCTCACCTATTTCTTGGTGCGGTTCTGGAAGGCATTCTTTAGGCATATCCTTATTTTCACATGTCTTAGCGGAGAGGTCTTCAGGCTCCAGTGTTTCTTGGTTTATTTCAGGTGAATATTCTTTGACTGTGGGTGTTTCTTGGTATATTTTAGGTGAATATTTTCCAGGCCCAGGTGTTTCTTGATATGTCTCAGGTGAATATTCTTCAGGCTGAGGTGTTTCTTGGATTGTCTTATGACAGAGGGCTTTATACACAGCAATTTCTTTATACGTTTTATGAGAAGAGTGTTCAGGTTCAACTGTTTCTGGGTATGTTTTTGTAGAAAGGTCTTTGGGCACAGCTATTTCTTGTGTTTTCAGAAAGAAGCCTTCATTTTCAGCTATTTCTTGGTCTGATTCAGCATTGTATTCTTCTGGAGCTTCTGTTTTTTGGTATGCATCAAGGCTATAGCCTTCAGGCACATCTGGTTTGGGGCATGGTTCAGGAGCACGTCCTTCCAGGTCAGCTGTGTCTTCAGAGGTTGTACAAGGAAGAGCTTTGAGTACAGCTATTTCTTGGAACGTTTTAGGAGTGAAGTCCTGAAGTTCAGCTGTATCTTGGTGCATTTTGAGAGGATGATCTTGAAGTACAGCTATTTCCTGGCATATTTTAGGAGCGAGGTCTTCAAGTTCAGCCATATGTTGGCATGCCTCAGAAGAATTGTTTTGTACTACTGTTTCTTGGTACTCAGAAGAGTTTTCCTGATGTATAATGCTTTCTTGATGTATTTCAGAAAAATGTTCCTTGGGCACAACTTCTCGTGGGGAGGCTACTAAAGGAAGGGCTTCAGTTACACTTCCGGGTAGCTCGGCTTCTTTCTCTGTAGGTGCCGGTGCTTGTTCCATAATTTCCTTTTCTATTTGTGACTGAGGTTCCATTTTCAGTTCTGTATTTTGTTTTCTCTTTCTGCTTGTTTGATTTATTTTTCCTGTTCTCTGATATTTGCGTTTTTTCTGTTCTCTGCTGAGAGATCAGAATTAATGTCAGGAATGGTGCTACAGAATTCAAATAAATGGTCGTAATAACAGTCCCACATCCCCCACTGCCATGTTGCACTATGACATCGAACAAGTCACTTAATCTTTCTGAGCCTCAATCTCCTTGTTTGTAAAATTCAGGAGCAGTGCTAAATGTTCTCAATTCTTTTCTTTTCTTTTATTTTTTTGCAGTTTTTGGCCGGGGCTGGGTTTGAACCTGCCACCTCCAGGATATGGGGCCGGCACCCTACTCCTTTGAGCCACAGGCGCCACCCAATGTTCTCAATTCTTTTTTTTTTTTTTTTTTTTTATTAAATCATAGCTGCGTACATTAATGCAATCATGGTCAATGTTCTCAATTCTTAAGAAAGGGTATATCTCGGTGGCGCCTGCAACTCAAGCACCTAAGGCACCAGCCACATACACCAGAGCTGGCGGGTTCGAATCCAGCCTGGACCTGCCAAACAACAATGACAACTACAACCAAAAGATGGCCGGGCATTGTGGTGGTCGCCTGTAGTCCCAGCTACTTGGGAGGCTGAGGCAAGAGAAGCACTTAAGCCCAGGAGTTTGAGGTTGCTGTGAGGTGTGATTCCACACACTCTACCTAGGACGATAGCTTGAGGATCTGTCTCAAAAAAAATAAAAATAAAAAAGAAAGAAAGAAAGAAAGCGTATGTCTCTCCAGGACATTTTGGCTTTGATGCCTTGCTCAATAGGAGTCTTCTGGGTGAAGGTAGTATGTGTATGTGATAGCGTATAATTAAAGCTTGGTCATGGAAAATGAGTATTTCCCATGATAAATCAATAGATTGGCATTCTTATTTATACACTAGTTTCTTTGCGTTTAGTCTGTGTGAATTAGCCTCTAGGATAAACTGAACTGTTCTGTTTCTAGATGGGCAATCCAGACACAGCTTGTCCATCTGTGCAGGCTGCAGGTGGATGATATATATATATGGCTTATCACATACAATATCTGGTGTAAAAATGATGTGTTGCTAAGTACACATCAAATGAGATCTAAGCTGGGTCAAATCCTACAGAAACATTTCTTGATGTTAGGAAGCCTGGCAGGAAGGCATGGGTGGCCATATTATACCTATTCCTAAGAAATAGATTAAAGATGAAAGGGTATGCATGGAAATTGCAGCCAATGACAAATTGTTAAACACTACAAATATAACTAAATACAGATGGCTAATACAGATGGGCTGGAGGGCTGGAGGGAAGTTCTATAAATAAGCATTTCATCATTTTTCTAAACCTACTGAAATTTCGTTCCATGTTACCAGCTCCCTGGAGTCTTCTGTAACCGACACAGGCCTGAAATGCTCCCTCCCTGTTTAGCACCCTACAGGATTTACCATGACTGTCATGATAAAGGCAAAGAACATAGGCTGCCTCACACTGTAGTTCTGAAAAAATCCTATTTCTTTTAGTAAAGTTGACATTCTTTGGAGATAAAACCAGTGTTTTTTTCTATCTTTATAGCACTCATACTTCCTTGCACATTTAAAGAATGTATACCCTGTATACTTTTGTTTATGCTTGAAAATTTCCATAATAAAATGTTTCTTTTTTTTTCTTTTTTTTGAGACAGAGCCTCAAGCTGTCACCTGGGTAGAGTGCCGTGTCATCACGCCTCACAGCAACCTCCAACTCCTGGGCTTAAGCGATTTTCTTGCCTCCGCCTCCCAAGTAGCTGGGACCACAGGCGTCCGCCACAACACCTGGCTACTTTTTGGTTGCAGCCGTCATTGTTGTTTGGCGGGCCCGGGTTGGATTTGAAACCGCCAACTCAGGTGTATGTGGCTGGTGCCTTAGCCGCTGGAGCCACAGGCGCCGAGCCAATAAAAAATTTTTTAAAGATTACCTCACCAAACACAGTTTGAAGTCAATATCAAAAAGCTATATGTATATTAGGACAGTCAAAAATAAATATTCGAAATCCTATTTTAAAAAAGGAAATCTACAGATGATGGTTATGGCATTTAAGCATTTATTTATTTACTTATTTGAGACAGAGTCTCACTATGCTGCCCTCAGTAAAGTGCTGTGACATCACAGATAACAGCAACCTCGAATTCTTGGGCTTAAGCAATTCTCTTGCCTCAGCCTCCCAAGAAGCTAGGACTACGGGCACCCGCCACAATGCCTGGCTATTTTTCTTTCTTTTTTTTTTTTTTTTGTGGTTGTAGTTGCCATTGTTGTTTGGCAGGCCTGGGCTGGATTCGAACCTGCCAGCTTCAGTGTATGTGGCTGGCGCCCTGGCCACTGAGCTACAGGCACCGAGCCAGCAGTTAAGCATTTTTAACTATTATTCCAAGTAACCAAGGACAAGATAATTATAAAGTTGTCAAACTTTAAAAACAACAGTATATCTTAATTCCTCAGGAAACAATTATTTTTTCTGAGATATTATTAAATCCTATAAACAACTTGTTATTTAGATCTCTAGATGAGGAAATCTGAATAATATAGAGGTTCATGTCTTCTCTGGTAGTTTTTAAAAAGATACAGAAATATCTATGTGGCATGAACTTTAGCCTATTTTATAACTGTGGGAAAGTGAAACCCACTGCACCTTGGTTGCCTTAATGGTAAAATAGGGTAAATAATATCTGCCCAATTTCATGTGGTAATTATAAGAATTACATAAAATAACTTATGTGACTGAATTACTGAAATAGAAATTAATACTCTAATATTAACATAGGAAACACTTAAGTACTGCCTAAATGGCAGGCAGTGTTTTTGGTAATTTATTTATTCTGTTATCTCATATAAACTTTACATAAACCCTGAAGCAAATACTCTTATCTCCATTTTGTAGATGACAAAACTGAGGCACAGAAAAGTTGAGTAACTTGTCCAAGGTCAACGCCTAGGAAGTGGGACAGCCGGGCTTCAAATCTGGTCATTCTGGCTTCAACCACTGGGCTCATCAGTATACGTCGGTTTCACTGTGTGCAGTATGTTTTAGTGAGAAAAGGGGACACGGCCCGCAGCAGTAGAGAGGTGTCCAGAGCAAGTGCAGCCAGCTGCCAAGAGGCTAACCGAGGTGTTATCACTTCAGTGAATTCTCTGCCTTATTCCCTCAGCCCAGCAAGCTGGAAAGCCATTTCTGTACGGGGCCGAGCTCCTCAATCAGGCTCAAAGAGGCTGGTGTAGAAACGTAAAGACCAGCTTTTAAATTAAAAGAGAAAAATACAAGTTTTGCAGTAGAGAATACCTAGGTTGGCAAATAAATATACTGTCTCTATAGATAAGTACTTGGAAAGCCACGTAATGGGTCGCTTAGTGGGTACAGAATTCAGGGAACTAATTGAATAATCTTCAACAATCACCCACCACAGGACCCAAATACAGAAGTCTGTGTTATAAAATGATGTATGTATGCCTGCAGAAACTTCACTTTCTGCCAAGTCATACGTTAAATAGTAACGGTGGTTGTGGGCAGGAAGGGGCGCAAGGAACAGGCTTGGGACAAACAATTTAAAACCTAGCCAACTTTTTAACACAAACAAAACAATAATTGATACCAGGGGAGACAACTTGGATGGTACAGACTGGCAGCTTGCAATGGCTAGAGGCTGCCTCAGAGGATAGTAAAAACGCAAAAAAACAATAGTGTCACTGCAGGTTTACAGACAAAACCCTGAGCTCAGAGCTCCAGCTCGGAGCCAGCAGGGCTGCCATTAAGCACAGGAGGAAGCCTGCAGCTGCCACGTGGTGGAGAGCTCCGCCAGCCATGGTGCCTCTTTGCGGAGGGAGCCCTGACTGTCAGCTGGAAAGGAGTCCGTATGGGCAGCAGCCATGCTGAGGCTTTTTTCTTAGGTTTAAATTCTATTCCCACTATTCTGCCTTTTTTTTTTTTTTAACTGGGAAAAAACCATGCCCCAACACAACTCGCACATTATGCTGACATCATTCTCTTATTTTCCAATCATATGTGAGCTGATTGGTGTTCCAGAAACACCTGTTGTAGCAGAACAGCCAGTTCTCAGTCCACACTGGTATCTGGAGGACCACTGTCTTAAGAAAAGTGCTTTGCTTAAATCAGTCGGGGTGATTTTACCCACCTCTTCCCCACTCTATCCCAGAAGGCATTTGACAATTTGGGTTGTCTAATGACATTTTGGTTGTCACGGCTGGAGTAGAAGGGGTTCTTTCTTGGCATCTCAAAGCCGGAAAATGAAATGCTACAAGGCATCAACCATGCACAGGACTTGGCTCAGTGCCTATAGCTCAGCGGCTATACACTGCAGCTGGCGGGTTTGAACCTAGCCCAGGCCTGCCAAACAACAATGACAACTACAACCAAAAAATAGTTGGGCATTGTGGCGGGCACCTGTAGTCCCAGCTACTGGTGAGGCTGAGGCAAGAGAATCACTTAAGCCCAAGAGTTTGAGGTTGCTGTGAGCTGTGACGCTACAGCACTCAACAGGGCAACACAGTGAGACTCTGTCTCAAAAAAAAAAAAAATGCACAAGACTACCTCCCACAACAAAGAATTATCCTGCCCACAGTGTCAACAGTGGACGTAGAAACCTTGGCTTAGATGGAGTCTATGCTTTGGGCTCTTTAGGCTCCCTTTTCTAAACAAGCAGGTCCCCAGCCATCACAGTCATGTTCTAGATGGATGTAATTAGGTGCTGCCTAATCTATAATCATGTTAATCATGTTCTTGTACTCCCTCCCCAAGTTTACATGCAGGTGACTGGAGATTCTGAAATTCCCAAACTCTTTGTCACTAATTAATAGACAGTGTTTTGGTTTACCTCATGGGGAGTTAATCACACCCATTCAGTAAGGATTGTACTAACAAGAAGCTAGGAGAACAATCTTGGAGGCTTCTCAATGATGTTTCCCACTCCCAACAAGATGCCTATATGTTTATACTATCATCGTAGCTCACAGTTTTCTCTTCAATATAATTCAGTTGCCTGCTGCTTTAATGAAGAGAGACCAGGGATAAAATTCTGTTCCCATCACTTAATAACTGTGTGACTTTAGGCAAGAGATTTAAGCCATTGGAGATTTAGTTTCCTTTTTTTAAGAATAAAATAAAATATTCAATTTGTAGGATTTTTGGAAAGATAAAATACAATATGTAAACGTGAACAGCATTACTTGACATATAACGTATGCTCAGTAAATGTAGTTTCTTTTCCCTTGTGATGATACCATACCCAGAGAGCCATTGTGAAGTTTGATTTTCTTGTAATTCAGCTTTTCTTTTTCTGAGTTGTTCTCTGTTTCGCAAACTCCAATTTCCAATGACTTCTATAGGATCAAAATGAAAGTTATTAGAGAAAGTTATAAACTATGACATTTATCAGTAAAAGGGGTCCTACAGCCAAGTGGCAGAATCCCTATGCTAGATTTTTTTCCTAGCTTTCTGAGGACAAGGACAGTATCCTTGTATCCCTAGAGAAAGACTGGGAGCATTCAGTAAACATTTTTGAATGAAAAGGTCCATAGTATTTATTTGTTCATAAGTATGCTACCAACCTACTCATTTCTTTAAAGTAATTTTTATATTTTACAGATAATGTAAAAAAACAGCCATGTCCTACAATCTTTAACATGTTAATCTGTTTTCATGTTATTCCTATTCCATCCAGTCCCTATATTACACAAAGTTGTAATATAAGGTACCACAATTTTATCTTTTTTTTTTTTTGCAGTTTTTTTGTTTGTTTGTTTGTTTTTTTGGCGGGGGCAAGTTTTGAACCCGCAACCTCCAGTATATGGGGCCGGTGCCCTACTCCTTGAGCCACAGGCACTGCCTCACAATTTTATCTTTTTTTAAACTAACATTATATCGCAATTATTTTCCATGATGTAGTCTTCATAATTATAATTTTAATGATGATATAATACTTAGTCTAGTTGATGTATTCTCATTTACCCATTCCACCTATATTGAGCCTTTAGATTGTTGCTAGTTATTTTTTGCCTGTATGTCAAATTATAATAAGTATATTCACTGCATACAGCTTTTGGGGGGATTTCTTTCCTTAGGATTGTGTTTCTTGATGTTCTTTGGAAAATTAAGGGTATTATCAAAATAGATTCTGCTGCCATTCAAATTGGAGAAAAGTTAGTGGGTCTTTCTTTGATACAGAATTTCTTGGAGCCTGTGGAGTGGTGCACTAAGACCTCCAAAAGATAGAACATGCCCCCTGAACCATGGTGCCTTTTGTTCTTATGACACAGGTTCTTGATGGGGAAAAAAATTATACCTCTATTTGTATTAATCTCTAAGTAAACTTATAATTTCCTCTAACTATCAATGGAGGCATGAAACCACAGTAGGTTAAGCAGTGTGTGACTTTGTCACCAAAAGAAATCACAGGTTTTTTTCATCTATTATAGTCACTACAGATACCTTAAAATGTCATTTATAGGATATGACTTATTTGACTTGACAAAATGATTATTAGATTAGACCCACCACTGAATCTTGTTATTTAATACATCTATAAATAAGCACATATGCACAGTATTACTATGTCACTATTTTTATTAATTTTGATAATTATATCTTTTTAATTTTTGAGGGATTCATCTGAGTGCCAGTGAGATCCATGGAACAAAAAAGCTTAGTTTATCTTAATGCCAAGGACTCTGCAACATACTTTGAGAAATGCTGCTTTAGAGCAGATCCAAGGATTGAGATTAGTGAGTCAAAGAAGAGCAGTATAGCTTTTCTAAAAGTTATCAAAATTTACACTACCATAGAAGTATATGGGTGAACTTGTTTTACCACAACCATCCAGTATTGGATATCTTTCATATAAGTATATTTCTTTCTTTTTTTTTTTTTTTAGAGACAGAGTCTTACTGTCACCCTGGGTAGAGTGCTGTGGTGTCACAGCTCACAGCAACCTCAAACTCTTGGGCTTAAGCGATTCTCTTGTCTCAGCCTCCCAAGTAGCTGGGACTACAGGCGCCCACCACAAAACCCGGCTATTTTTTTGATGCAGTTGTCATTGTCATTTAGCTGGCCTGAGCCAGTTCAAACCCACCAGCCTCAGTGCATGTTGCCTGCGCCATAACCACTCTGCTATGGGCGCCGAGCCAAAGTATATTTCTTTTTTCCTTTTTTTTTTTAGAGTGCCATGGCTTCACAGCTCGCAGCAACCTCCAGTTCCTCCTGGGCTTAGGTGATTCTCTTGTCTCAGCCTCCCGAGTAACTGGGACTACAGACGCCCGACACAACACCCGGCTATTTTTTGTTGTTGCAGTTTGGCCGGGGCCAGGTTTGAACCTGCCTCCCTCGGTATATGGGGCCAGCACCCTACTTACTGAGCCACAGGCACCACCCCAAAGTATATTTCTTATTAACAATTTATTTATTATTACCTTATGTTTCTCTGGCTTATTAGAATCTTAGCACCAAAAGGCACATCAGGAAGTTTCATAGCCCTAGTTCTTCCCACCTAAGGTTACGTGAATGAACTCAATTATGCCTCTTTTTCTGCTGTATTCGTAAAGAAGAGGAAAATAATCATAGCCCCAATTCTTCCCCACAGCCACCACTTCTTGAGGTCTTTTTCATTACCTGGAGCAGAGTTCTCTTCTTGATGAAGATCAGGTGTCTGATGGTTCCTCCCATGAGATTTGTCCTTTCCCAAATCCGCCTTGCTGCAATGCCTTCCTGCCATTTGGTCTGACTTCCACAAGCAGCCTAAACACTTTTTTAAAATATCAAAAACAACTAACACTTTAAAAAAAACCACGCACACACACACAAATTTGCCTGTCACTTGACATCCCGCCTAAAAGTTTTATCTGGTTGGACCACAACTGGAGGCTAATTCTCTTTTCTTTATCACACTGCACAGGTGCAAGCAGGGGAAATGGCTGGCATTAGCAACCGCTGGCATAGGTTGCTATTAGAGAGGGAATCCCGCTGGCCACAGCCTGGCATGGCACAAGCTCCAGTTCAGCAGCCATTTGGGTCTACCTGCTAGGAAATATGTGGATCTTATTTACAAATGGAGGCAGCTCAGAGTAGAAAAAACAGCAGGTCTGGGCTCCAACCAGCTGAGTGGCCCAGGGCAAGTCACCTTCCTTTTCTGTGATTCTCTTTCCTCATTTGAGAAATGGATAAATAATTCCTGTCTTGCCTACTTCATACAGTTCTTGTGAAAGTGAAAATAATGGATGTGGAAATAATGGATGAGGAAGTGTGCTATGTATATGTGTGAAATTAATCTTACATTGTTTTCCTGAATGTGGCTTTTTTTTTTCATCTTACTCTGTTGCAAAATAATGTAAGCTCTTGCTGGTTATGTTGTTAGGTAATAGACTTAAAGAACCAAATTTGAAATTCAAAGTAAATTTGCACCCAATCATTCACAAGTGACAAAAGATAACTTGTAAAATCCACTGTTACTCTTCCAAAGGAAGATCAAAAGACATTTCTTCTTCTTCTTTTTTTTTTTTTTCTTTTTGGTAAGCATGGAACAAAGTTTATCGAGGAAGAGAAAGGTAGTTAGATTTACAAAGTAAGAATGTACTCTGTACATCATAGACAGCGAACAGGCCTTCATTGCCAGGAAAAGTAGGCAAAGAGGCCCAAAAGACATTTCTTTCTTAAGGAAAATGTCATGAGATTATATTCCAGAAATTAGAACGGAAATCAAAGGAACCATCCTCCCTCCAATCAATCACTCCCTTTGTGAAGACAAGGACGCATAGAGGGCCACAGCTCAACTAAGGAAGAAACACTGAGCACCGATTCAGGCAGCCAGTCGGAGACACGGGGTTAACGTATGTGTTCTCCAGACAGATTTAATTGAAAAGAGTTTGAATTCCAGTATGGCCATTCCCTAATTCAGTGACCTTAAGCAAGTTAGATAGCTCTGGAGCCAATTTTCCTATCTATAACATGAGGAGGATATTAGTACCTACATGAGGCTACTGGGATGACAGTCAGATAATCCATATAAGATCATTTATATAGGCCTAGCATATTGAACTTGCTTAATAAATATTAGCTGCTTTCATTAAAAATTAAAATGGTAAGCCAGGCACAGTAGCTCATGCCTGTAATCCTAGCATTCTGGAGGCTAAGGCGGGTAAATTGCCTGAGCTCACGGGTTCGAGACCAGCCTGAACAAGTGCAAGACCCAAATCTCTAAAAAATAGCTGGGTGTTGGCTTGGCGCCTGTGGCTCAACGGGCTAAGGCGCCAGCCACGTACGCCTGAGCTGGCGGGTTCGAATCCAGTCCGGGCCCGTCAATCAACAATGACGGCTGCAACCAAAAAATGGCCGGGCGTTGTGGCAAGTGCCTGAAGTCCCAGCTACTTGGGAGGCAGAGGCAGGAGACTCGCTTGGGCCCAGGAATTGGAGGTTGCTGTGGGCTGTGGGCTGTGATGCCACAGCACTCTATCCAGGGTGACAGCTTGAGGCTCTGTCTCAAAAAAAAAAAAAATAGCTGGGTGTTGTGGCAGGCACCTGTTGTCCCAGCTACTTGGGAGGCTGAGGGAAGAGAATCGTTTGAGCCTAAGAGTTTGAGGTTGTTCTGAGCTGTGATGCGTCAGCACTCTACTAAGGGTGACAAAGTGAGACTCTGTCTCAAAAAAAAGAAAAAAAATACAGGGTTAGGGGCCAGGCACAGTGTCTCATGCCAGTAATCCTAGTACTCTGGGAGATCGAGGCAAGTGGCTTACTTGAGCTCATGAGTTTGAGATGAGTAAGAGTAAGACCCCCTTTGTAAAAATAGCTGAGCATTGTGCCAGACACCTGTATTCCCAGCTGCTCAGGAGACTGAGCAAAAGGAACTTTTGAGCCCAAGAGTCGGAGGTTGATGTGAGCTATGGAGGGCGACAAAGTAAGACTGTCTCCAAAAAAAAGGAACAAATAAATATATATATATATAATGCAGTGTTATTTTTTCCCCAAATCTGAAGGACTTTAGATTCTAGGTCAAACACCTCTTTTTCCCCTTACCTGACTCCCAAGGACAGTGGGTAATAAAAGAAGAACTTCCGAAAACACTGCAGGAGCAGAAAGCGTGTCTAAGGCAAAGAACAGCAGGCAGGAATGCTGTGCTGTTTCTCTGTGTCAGCGCTGAGCTGGAGAAAGACAATGCAGACTGACTTTCTGACTTTCTGTTGTCAGAAAGACAACGCAGATTGACTTCAAAATTGAGGAGGAAGTTCATTCTACCTTGTGAGGGCAGAGCAAAGACAACTCCATTCAAAGGAATCTCCAAAAGCTTTCCAGGTAAACGTACTTCTACAGAATAAAGAGGAAGTGTCCTTCCAACAGCAAGGCAGAGTGCAGAGAGCAGGTGACGTGACTCAGAAAAGGGGGCCTTGCATCTCAGGGGGGCCTCTGTGCAGCAGAGCTGGGGAAAGCAAACAGTGTCCACTGCAGTCTTTCTGGAGGCTTCCTGGGGGTCAGAAAATCCCAGAAGGTGTGAACTGTGTTGAAGACCGTGATCAGGAATATTCAAACAATACTGATGAGAAATTTAAGAATTAATGACATAGACATAGAAAATCAAGGCAATAAAAATGAGTCAATTAATAAACATGTACAGAAAAGAAAATGTACTTATAGTACATTGACCCAGCAAAAAACTGGATTGTCAATAGCATTAAATAAGAAATGTGATCTGCTTGTACCTGGGGAGGAAAGTGGAGAGGAATAGGGACACAGGACCCAAATCCTCGTCTGTCGTGTCCCATGTCAGGAGAATCTATCTAAACAAATCAAGAAGCATTTTTTAGACTCTGTTTAAAACTGGAACTATGAAGATAAATGCTCAGGAAATAACTAAATGAATTGAGTATGGCAGTCTCGAAAGAATCCCCAGAGGGGAAAGGGCAGGCCTGGGCAAACTATGTCACTTTTTAAAAAGTCATATAGAGGGATCACTAGGAATTGTTCAAACACTAATTTTAAATAGATAAGGATTTCAGTAAAGGTATAATTTCCTTTTTATACCTTTCCTGTAATTTTTCTGTAATTTCCATTATTGCCTACAATTTCTTAACTCAGGAATCTATGATAAAAATATTCCTCGAACTAGTTTGGAGTTGTGTGTGTACCAGTCAGGGGACCTGCCGGGATGTGGACACACTCTTTAATGCGGTCATCTGAGGAAGATTTAATAGAAGGCTACACAGGAAGAGTGGGCTGGGTGGAAGGGAGAGTCATAGGGAGGGACTGTGCTGAGGACAGAGGAGTCCCAAATGGGAGGACTCACAGGCTGGGATGGGAGGACTCATGGGATGGGAGAACTCATGGGCTGGGATGGGAGGACTCATGGGCTGCGATGGGAGGACTCATGGGCAGAGATGGGAAGACTCACGGGCAGGGATGGGAGGACTCACGGGCAGGGGTGGGAGGACTCATGGGCTGGAATCGAAAGACTTAAGGGTTGGGATGGGAGGACTCACAGGCTGGGAAGGGAGGAGTAATGGGCTGGGATGGGAGGGCTCCGGGGATGGTAGCTCAGCTTCGTGTCCCTCCTTTCTGGGATATCCAGCACAGGGCAGGGGGTGGTGGAGAAGGTGAAGGCTGCACCTGCTCGCCTTCCCAGGGGTCAACACGAATGAGAGCAAAGGGAAGTGACCACTGCACAGGCGCCACCCTCGGGTGGAGCGTCCAGTGTTCCCCAGCCGCGGGCTCCACACCTGTGCACACCCCTGGGCCCCATTTCTCTTCTTGCTCAGGGCAGGGTCCAGACTTTGGTTCCTGTGTGACGTATTTCATTTTCTCCTTGCCGGCTCCAGCTGCACTCGCGTTTTCTTGCCAGCAACCACACTGATGGCTCTCTGCTTTCTCGGAAGGCAGGTGGTGGCGTCCAGGCAAGAGCGAGAGGATCAGATCCCCTCTGCTACACGCCGGCTCCTGCCTCTGGAAATTGTTTAATCTGAGTCTCGTTTTAGTCTTCTGCAAAGTGAAGAAAATACTTCCTAAGTTTTCTGTGAGGACTAAATAGGACAATGCATATAAAGCGATTCTTACAATGATTAAGCACAATTAGGAGAATGCTTAATGGGGTGTCGAGAGTGGATTAGGAATTCCAGGAATCGAAGGAGAAATAGTTTCTTGGCAGAGAAGCCCCTAGAAATTTTGAAAGGGAGTTAAAGAAGGTGCTGTGGGAGGGAGGGTCTGCTTTCTTCTGCATTACAGCGCAGGCAACGGAATAGCAGGTGTGCAGACTTGGGTTTCCCCGTGTTAGAATAGGGGGGCCCCGGGGTCCCACTCTGTCGGGCCCTTGTGAGGGTCAGGTGGAAAATGCGTGGAAAGTTCTTAGAGCGACCCCGGCCACCGTCAAGGAGTCGTGGTTCCCTGAGCCTCTGAGACTTGCCCCAGGCTTGCCACTTCCCAAATTTCTCATTAGCTTTTGCTGAAATAAAAGCCAACATAAAACAGAGCATGTTTTTCTGTTCTGAGACAGCCAGGAAAAGGGGTAGTAGAGAAATACTGTGGTCTCACAGCCACACTTCAGAGAAGGGAGGCGTTCTGGGAGACACGCAACGTGCAGACAGAAAGACTGCTTCAGGATCCAGTTCCTTTGGGGGCACCCACCTGCCAGGAGGCCCTGCTATCAAAATATATCAACTGCCCGCTGCAGGCTCCAGCGGCACAGCACCCACCCTTCCTGCGCATGTGCGGAGTTCTCTGCACGGAGCGCCCTCCTCTGGGGGCTGCGGTGCCTGCAGGGTTCTCGGGGTATTCAGCCACGGGCAGGCACCCATCCGTCCTACGCATGCGCAGAGTTCTCTGCGCGCAGCGCCCTCTTCTGGGGGCTGCGGTGCCTGCAGGGCTCTCAGGGTATTCAGCCACTCGCAGGCACCCACCCTTCCTGCGCATGCGTGGAGTTCTCCGCACGTAGCGCCCTCCTCTGGGGGCTGCGGTGCCTGCAGGGCTCTCGGGGCTCTCAGCAACGCGTCTTCAGCCAGCTAGCTGGGCACTGCTAGCCGCTCCTTCACCAGGTTGTGCACCGCTCTGTCATTCCCGCCATTCCTAGGCTTTTGCGCTGACGGTTTTGCCTTTACTCGTCACTCGCTGATCTCGTGGTGGCCTTTGAGCATCCACACCACCAGCTGCAGCAGAGTCGCGCCGGGTGGTGTAGGAGTGTGCTCACTCACTGCGGGGTTAGCGCGGCCCGCTGCTGTGCAAGGGAATTCAGTATAATGTGCACGCAGGGTGTTCACAGCGTCTTCCAATTATCACCGGCTCACTACCCTCATCTTAGCGCTAGGAGCTCTGATCCGGTCATTCAGCAAATATTTACTGGGCATCGACTATGTGCCAGGCAGTGTAAGGCTGGGGGGGAGAGGCTCCGAGACAGGCATGCCCCATTCTTTGGGATGCAACTGTCCTATTTACACGCAGCTAGGGGTGGCACCCGGGGAAAGACAGGACGGCCTCCAACACTGCGAAACCAAGACGTTGTTTGAAAAGTCTGCTCAGACGCAGCCGAGAGAGTGGACTGCATTTTTCCCACCCTGTTTATTTCCTTGAAAAATCCACTGGAGTGGTTCACAGTGACCCATGATAATTTTGTGAGAGACAACTAAGACATTTCCTCGAAAGCATTTATCCTTCTGCCAAATGGTGATAAGAACACAGGGACAAAAATGCTACATTGCGATGTTTATCAGTGATGGCTTTTAGGTGTTTCGAAATGAGTTGTGGAGTCTAAAATCAAATGGTTGGGCAGCGCCCTTAGCTCAGTGGGTAGGGTGCTGGCCACATACACTGAGGCTGGCAGGTTTGAACCCGGGCTGAGCCAGTGAAACTGCAACAACAACAAAATAGCCGGGCATGGTGGTGGGCACCTGTTAGTCCCAGCTACTTGGGAGGCTGAGGCAAGAGAATCGCTCAAGCCCAGGAGTTGGAGGTTGCTGTGAGCTGTGATGCCACGGCACTCTACCCAGAGGGACAGCTTGAGACTCTGTCTCCAAAAAAAAAAAAAAAAAAATCAAATACTTGTTTTCCATTGGATATTCTTTTTGTTATTTACATGTTAAAAGTGTCTCTTATTTTGAATAGTAGGATAGTTCTACAGTCTTTAAAAAATACACAGTCAAGGTCATGGCGTCCTAGATAGAACAGCCTTGAATGGTGAATTATACTTGCTTCTGGGGTGAGCAGGTAGCATTCGGCCATTTAATCTTACTTTTTTTTTTTTTTTGAGACAGAGCCTCAAGCTGTCACCCTGGATAGAGTGCTGTGGTATCACAGCTCACAGCAGCCTCCAATTCCTGGGCTTAAGTGAGTCTCCTGCCTCTGCCTCCCAAGTAGCTGGGAATACAGGCGCCCACCACAACACCCGGCCATTTTTTTTTGGTTACAGCCTTCATTGTTGTTTGGCGGCCCGGGCTGAATTCCAACCCGCCAGCTCAGGTGTACGTGGCTGGCGCCTTAGCCCGTTGAGCCACAGGCTCTGAGCCTCGGCCATTTAATCTTATTACCAAAGTGAGTTAACAGAATCCAATTTAAATGCCAGTTGAGAATCACTTAGTACGCATCTGAATGTTGAATGTGAGCTGTAGACCTGGTATCTCCAGCTCTTAGACAAATTCCTGTTTTTTTCTTTCTTTTATTTTTAGTTCCTGTTTGATTCTAACTTTCTAATGTGATCCTGGAAAACTGATGCCTCCTGTAGGTGTGGTGTGTGAGTGTGTGGGTCAATGCAGTGTGATGTGTGAGTGTGTGGAGTCTGTGTGCAGTGTATATGTCACGTGCTTAGTTTGTGTGGTATGTGTGTCGTGTATGTATGGTGTGGGTGTGGCATGTGTTTGTAGTGTGTGTGTGCAATGTGTCTGTATGTGGTAGGTGTGTGAATTTGTGATGTGTGTGTGTGCGTGTCAGCATTAAATACATCCCAGACATTTGAGTAGAGTTTGCTTTTTTTCATTTTTGTTGAAAGAATGCAAATCCCATTCCAATAGCAGCTTCTTTCAGGGACTAATATTCAGCTCTGTCACAATTGCTGAGAAGAAAAATGAAATGTAGATATTTACAGATTTAAATATTGATCCTATATCAACATCTTTGTTGTATGTATTTATTTTATTATTATTGACTAATAGTATAATGTGTAAGGACATGTTTTAGATGTACGATTTTTGAACTTAGGGAAAAAGCAGGGGGGAGCAAAAATTAATAAGTCAAAATGAAATGGAATGTAAAAGCAAAAAGGGGAGAGCAATGAATGATCCAGGAACTCATAGACCACAATCAGGCACGCAGCTTGATGGCCGGCATGGTGGCTCATGCCTGCAAATGTGCCTCAAGTGTGCCCGAGTGTGCCTTTTGTCATCTGTGTTCTTGTCAATGTCTTTTCCCAACTGACCTGGCTTATGCTTTTATGGAAACAATCCCAACCTTCTAGACATACCTTGAGTAGATGAGGCACCATCAGAAATGAAAAGTACTATAGAAAACAGGAATTACTTTCACAAGTGTCAAGTTAGGGTTAGGGTTAGGGGAGACAGGGGCAGATGGATCGCCAGAGCTCATGAGTTTGAGACCAGCTGGAGCAAGAGTGAGACCCTGTCTCTACTAAAAATGAAAAACTGAGGCAAGACGATTGCCTGAGCCTAAGACTTTGAGGTTGCTGTGAGCTATGACAGCATAGCACTCTACCAAGGATGGTAACAAAGTGAAACTCTGTCTCAAGAAAAAACAATGTGACTTTATAGAGACATGAAAAAGTGGATCTAGAAAAAAAAAACAAAACCCTGAACAATAAAATTTACTTTCCATGTTATCCTGAAATAGTCTTAATTAACTTTGTTCTAAAGTAAAAACAAGTCAACACTCCTGTAAGGTGTTTTGCCATCAAAAGCTCTTTTCTAGAGGGGAAAAAAATGCCTCTGTTTCAATACATTCAAACTAAAATCACATTTTAAAGGATGCCAAAGTATAAGTTAATGCTAATTTTTGGGAAAGTTTACAGATTTTGTTGAACTCCTAGCTTAAAATCAAATATTTTTTATCTTTTTAGAGTTGAAAATGTGGAGAATATATGTAAATAAAATAAAAAGCAAATTGATAACGCATTCAGAGGGACCTTTGGCGCTGTCACTAACATTCATGATGTATAAATGACCAACTTTCACAAAGTATACGTTAGAAGTTTTTAAAATCTGTTATGTGGTGCTGGAATACTAGAAGATAGTACTAGAACCATTTGTATAGGAAAGTAGGTTCAAACCATGTAAATCATTCAGTGAGTATCATTATGATAGATGTTTAATTTTTGAAATTCAAACTTGACACTTTGTGAAAGTAATTCCTGTTTTCTATAGTACTTCTCATTTCTGATGGTGCCTCATCTACTCAAGGTATATCTAGAAGGTTGGGATTGTTTCCATAAAAGCATAAGCCAGGTCAGTTGGGAAAAGACATTGACAAGAACACAGATGACAAAAGGCACACTTGGGCACAGAGAAAGAGGTTCCTGGGCCTTCCGTGGTGGTGAACTTGAGAGGGATTCTCCTTAACGGTATTAAAATGAAGCCATAATCAGACTTTTAAGTTTCTTCTAGAAATGAATTCCGTGGGCTGAGTCTATGCAGTATTGTAGTCATGCCCCACAAAATGATGTTTTGGTCAATGACAGATGGCCTCCATGATTGGTGGGCTCGTAAAATTATCTGTAATACCAAATTTTACCCTGCCTTTTCTGTGTGCAGATATGTGTTCAGTCCAGGACTGTGCTATACGGGCTGATATTACTGGAGCAGGAGGCTGCACTGTACAGCCTGGGTGTGGAGCTGGTTATACCTTCCAGATTTGTGGAAAGGCACCGTGTGATATTCGTACAATGATGAAATTGCCTAGTGACGCATTGCTCAGAAAGTATCCCTGTCCCTAAATTACACGTAACTATAAGTGAAAGGACTATATGAAAATTATCTGTTTTGTAGTGAACGAAGATACCCAGGTCAGACAATGTAAATCTGAATGTAAATATTTGTGGTATGGCTTATTTAGTTCTTTAGTTTGCTGGGCCTGTCATTACAAAGTAGCACAGACTGAGTGACTTAAAACAACAGAAATCTATTTTCTCACAGATCTGGAGGCTGGGCGTTCAAGATCAAGGTGTCAGCAGGGCTGGCTTCTCCTTTTTCCTTGGCTTGCAGACAGCTGCCTTCTCCCTGTGTCTTAACAAGGTCATCCCTTTGCATCTGTGTCCTAATCTTCCCTTGTAAGGACACCGTGAGAACCCACCCTACTGACCTCATTTAACCCTAATTCCTTACTTACCTCCTTAAACACCCTTCCTGCCAATACAGTCACACTCTGGGTGACTGGAGTTAGGACATCAACGTATGAATTTTTAGGAGAAACAAATAAGCCCACAACTGGTAGCTTCCATAATCGAAATTAACCTGACAAATTTCAAGTCAGTGCAGAACTCTTAACACTTGGAACTGGACTTGGTATTCTTTTCATTGTTTAAAATGTTCTCAGTTCCTCTTGATTATCCCAACACTCAGAGCAGCCAGAAAGTTTGGAGAGATAACTCACAAAACAACAAATATTTCACGAAGACAAGAACCCCAAGCTGAAAGGGCACTAACTTCACAGGTGGCAAACACCAAGAAAACGACTCGGACTCCAAGTGTGGGCAGGAGCCTCCTCTGCCTACTTGACCTGCTCTGGCCCACCACCTTTGAGCCTGGTACCTCTCTCTCTGTGCCCCAGTGTGGCTTTTGTCATCTGTGTTCTTGTCAATGTCTTTTCCCAACTGACCTTAAAATCCACCTGCCACCACCCACAAAAGACATGTTTAGCATGTTTCAGTGTTCACCTTTTCATTGCATTCTAATCCAAATTTAGTAGTCAAAGCCCAAACTCACTCCATGTCATCCTCATCCTTTGGGTGGTTTTCCTTCTACTTTCCCCAAATGCTTCTCCAGATGATTGAGAAATAGGTAATATTCGATGACTAGATTTCTGCCATTTTCCTCCTGCTTCACCTCCATGCTTTCGGGACCATATAACCATATCACATCCCATCCACAAAGTTAACTGTCCTTCAAGTCCATTGTATGATCGATGCCTCTTTGCTCTTACTGCATGAACTCGAGGTGGAAATCCATTCCGCGTTGTAGTGATTTGTCACCTATGGTCGTCTGAGAGTCGTCTGGGCAGCCCCTTTCACTGTTAGTGCTATTTTCACAGTTACTGTGGGTGCCTGATTCCTGATCTTCATTCCTCAGCCTCTCCCAGTTCTCACCCTCATAATCTGCTGCTGGGTTAACCCTTAGAGCCCTGTCTGATTTCCACACCTTGAATAGCACTCCTGCCCTAGTATGTTTGCTACAACACTGAGGAATAAACAACCTTTCTAAAACTCTCACCTGAGTGTCTTATCCTCCTGCTTAAAATTCTTCAATGACTTACAACTGAACAAATTCTAAAATCCTTTGCATGCCATTTGAAACCCTTGAGAATGAAATTCCTGCCTATTTCTTGCATATTCCAAAGTCATATGCTATGTCAGGCACACAGAGCCATTGCCGTGAGGCCCCCCCAGGACCTCCTGCACCTATCCTTCTAGGGAACTGAACGTGGTACCTCCTCATGTTGCATACGGTAGTGGCTTATTCTTAACTGATTGTCTGTTACAGTCTAGACAAGGAGCCTCTTGGGCACAGGCTTCTGTCCCTTTATACTGTATTTGTTTTTGCATATTTAACATATAGTAGTCCTCAAACCTTTCAGTTGGACTAATAATATACCTATAAAAATCAGAGGTCAAACTAGGTTCTCCAGTACCTTTTCCCTGAGTCATATAATTACCAAACAATTCTTGAGTTGCCATCGTGAGTTATATGTCACGTATTTCTAAAAAAAAAAAAAAAAAAGAATCATCTAACAACACATTTAATACCGCATTTTCATAGTGTGGCTAAAACAGCAAGAGGTACCTACTACAGAGTGGGTTGGTGTGTATAATGCCATCTCAACTGCTAGTGGAGAGGGTTGCAGGGACACAAATGGAAAAGTTAACAAAAACACAAAAAACATTGCATGCCATTGGATATTATATAGCTTAGCTTAACAACAACAACAAGAAAATGGCCAGTACTTGTGACTCTGAATTTAGTGTCTGACTTCTTAAAATCCTCAAACATTAAGCTGCTCTTTTGAAGCTACTTTTTTTTTTTTTTTTTAACTGAACATATTTTTCCTCTCCCATCTAACAAGGCTAGTAGGAAGATCACGGTCAGGATTATCTTGGCCTTTGGATTCCATGAGGGTCACATTTAGGACTTGGCAAAAGCAAGGCTTTGGCAGCTACCCACCCCTCTCTAACCAGCATTCTGTTTGGCAAAGCCTGCCAGGTGCCTGATTGTGCAGAGAAATGGGATGGGATCAGTCAGTGTGACAGTCAGGAGAGATTTCACAGATCACAAGTGTTTGGAGAGGCACGTCAAAGCTGCACCATGGAAACGTGGCTGCCATCATCCCACTGAATGGGAGTGGTCTGCCAGCAGGAGTCCAA
The DNA here is from genome assembly GCA_963574655.1 of Perodicticus potto. Lineage (NCBI taxonomy): Eukaryota > Metazoa > Chordata > Mammalia > Primates > Lorisidae > Perodicticus > Perodicticus potto. Next base: position 21,336 of record CAUYRH010014669.1, read on the forward strand.
GGTCACACAGAGTCACCACTCCTTTGCACAAAAGCCCAATAAAAGGATATGCCTTGAGGTACACCATTGATGTATGTAATTCTTTAGAAAATTTCAAACTATGTTCTATACCTGGTCAGCCTGCAATCACAGGGAAATTGGAATTTAACATGATTTGGTGGATAATAAGCCTTTAAATAATGACATTTTTACAGTCCATCCTCAAAGGAGTACAATGCCAACTTTGTTGTGAGGCAGATGGTGGGGAAAAAGGTGGATGTGAGTCTGATCATTTAGCAGGCAAATTAATTTATGTGACAATAACCAGCCTCCAAATTGGGTTTATTGACTCATTACATTTTCTCCCTATGAAATGTAGTAAAATGCCAAACTCTACATTTTAGAAGAGCTGAAGGTTATTTTCACATTTTAAAAGGAAGCACATTTCGTGTTAGTTTGAATCTATATAAACAATATTCCCACAGCTTCAAGTAAGTCAGCGATTTTTCTATAGTTATGAAAAATACATTTGTAATAAAAAATATTCCTTAGACAGCTTTCAATTAATATGAAAAATATTCAATTACTTAACTATGAATCCATTTTTTTTTTTATTTTTGGTGTCCAAGTAATTTTCAAATAAAACTAAAATAAATTAGGCCAGTAAAACCTCAAATCATCTTGATAAGTGAATAAAAGAAAAAAAATTGAATGAACAGAAAGGCAAATGAATGGAAGATTTTTATATCATTTTTGTTCCTCCTTGAGTTGGAAAAATCTGCTTACTTTGGAAAGATTATCTTATTTAAGCAATTACAGGCAATTGACTAAAAGGAAAGACTTTCATTATTAGAAAAGCAAGAAAAGAAACAGAAACACAGACACTGTTTCTTAAACTGTGTGATAGGCGATGCAATAAATTCTCATAACCCATAACGTGGAATTTCCTTCTAAGTTCTGGAGGGCACGCGTCAGTCATATCCGTGGCCTTTGAGAAGCTGGCCAGCCAGGACAAGCTGCCAGTGGTGTTGGCCGCTGAAGGCTCCATGAACAGGTACACACTGGGCTGCACGGGACCCGCCCAGCCATGGGCTTCTGTATCACCTCCACACTTTCCAAGCCATATGCTCTCAAAGCTTTATCACTTTACCCTTTTCTTATCTTCACAAGCCAAGAAAACTGGATAGAGATATCTTTTTGCTAGCAATGCAAAAGTAATTGATTTAGTAACCACAATGTTAAATTTACTTTTAAATAAAAAATATCACATAGATACACTATTGTTGAGAAAATTTGAGCAATGTGTGGATGGATAGAGACTACTGAGGGTCGTGTTCACTTTTGCTCTTTTTATTTATTTTTTGATATGAAGTCTCACCATGTTGCCCTTGGTAGAGTGCCATAGTGTCACAGCTCACAGCAACCTCAAACTCTTGGGCTTAAGCAATTCTCTTGCCTCAGCCTCCCAAGTAGCTGGGACTGCAGGAACCCACCACAATACCTGGGTATTTTAATTTAATTTAATTAATTTATTTATTTTTATTATTATTATTACTATTTTTGCTTTTTTTGGCTGGGGTTGGGTTTGAACCCGCCACCTCCAGCACATGGGACCAGCGCCCTACTCCTTTGAGCCACAGGCACAGCCCTAATTTTAATTTTTTTGAGACAGAGTCTCACTATGTTGCCCTCAGTAGTGTGCCATGGTGTCACAGCTCACAGCAACCTCATACTCTTGGGCTTAAGCAATTCTCTTGTCCCAGCCTCCCAAGTAGCTGGGACTATAGGCATCTGCCTTAACACCTGGCTTTTTTGGTTGTAGTTGCCATTGTTGTTTGGCAGGTCTGGGCTGGGTTTGAACCTGCCAATTCTGATATATGTGGCTGGTGCCCTAGCTGCTTGAGCTATAGGCACCCAACCACACCTGGCTATTTTTAAATATGGGGTCTTGCTCTAGCTCAGGCTGGTCTTGAACTCCTGAGCTCACATGATCCGCCCACCTCAGCCTCCCAAGTGCTAGAATTACAGATATGAGCCACCTCGCTGGGCCAACTTTTCTTCTTTAGAATGTTCCAGGCATTTGTCTATGCATTTATGAACACAGGGATATGAATATGCTGATATCACTTAATTTGATTTTTAAATAAATAGACTAATATCATAACGATCATTGTCTGACTTATGTTATTCACAGAGCAACATATGTGTTCTTGGAATGGTACCACATCACAGCATAAGCTCCACCTTAGTCCTTCCATAGCTGCATGGTATTCCAAAGTGGGGGCACAGCCTGTAGGAGGTAAATAGGCTGATTTCTCCATGGACCCTCCAATTCAGGGTAAAGCACACAGGCCAGCCATCCCTGCAGCTCCTCCCTGATCACCAAAGAGTCTCATTAGGCCATCTAAGAAGAGGGAGTCTGGAAGCAGCCTACTCAAGGGAATGTCAACGTGACCATCCTGGTGTGGGGAATCAGCAAAACAGACAGGCTAAGACCTTTGGCTTCCTGATCAGCAGTTTAGATTAGGGAAGTTAAGATATCTGTCTTGCAGGGACTAAATCTGCTTTCCCCCCTCCCCTTTTCTAAATATACATCATCAGACCATTCCAGACATTCCTTTATCCTATGTTCCAAAATATACTACCTTCCTAGGAGCTGCGCTTTCCCTCTAATCCTACTTTTTGATCACAGAAAAAGACACCCCCCCAGAGATTGGAACTGTGCTCTACTGCCTCAATCTGCCATGTAGTGCTTAAGACAGTATATGTCTCTCCAGGCTTCTCAGAATTTGCGTATTAAGTTGATGTGAAGTCTCTTCTTTTTTTTTTTTTTTTTTTTTTTGCAATTTTTGGCAAGGGCTGGGTTTGAACCCACCATGTCCAGCATATGGGGCCAGCACCCTACTCCTTTGAGCCACAGGTGCCACCCCCATGTGAAGCCTCTTCTTTCAGCACCATCTCCCTTATTGGGCCCCAGACTAGATTGGTGTCCCCCAGAAACTCCAACAGTGGTCCACTGTGTGTACTCAAAGCTTTTTTTTTCTTCTCTAAGGTAGACAAAGGGGTATACATCTTCATTTTTGTGGACAAAAACTATAACTTCACCATTTCTTTATGTTTTTCCCTGAAGGAAAGTTGGGAAGGAGACCCTTAAAAATAAATATACCAAAGTACAATAAGGATTAACAATCAGTACTTTATTCAGGAAGAAATTTATCCTGTTCCTATGCATGGCAGACTGTCTCTGACCATCCATCCAATACATCCCCATCTCCTGATAATCCTTCTCACTGCCACCATGTCCTCACAGGCCTCTTGTTGGCTGGCCCAAGACCTTTGTAGCATTGAACCTCCCTGTACTGTGTCCTTCCTGCCTTGACCCAGCCTTGGGCAACACCTCCAGACCATTTCTGCTACAACTTGATCATGGTGTCTTGTGCATAGAAACCATGCAGGCTTTCCTAGCAGGGGGGGTACCAATGTGCTCTGAGTTCCTTGCAGCAACAGGGGCAACCCTTCTTAGCTCAGTCTGAGTCAGAGCCAGAGAGATGTATGTTCTGACCTGTCTTAGCCACGGACCAACTGGGAAGTCATTGATCCCATCATTCCTCCTCTGGAAGGGCAGGAGCTTGACTGTATAACCTATGTGGTTATTTTTCCTTGTAAGACTCAGCCCATTCTGGTATTGATCACAGCTCAGAAGCTCCATCTGCCAAGCCAGCTCTAAGATCAGCTGTGTCTTTTGTCTGCCCTTCAACACAGTTTAAGATCTTTCGAGGGATTTTTCCTTCAGTTTTAAACATTTGAGCATTGATGTTTATTTAAATCCCAAAGCAAAGTGGAACCTGGCTCATTTCCCCATCCTGGCACCACTTTACAGCTAGTAACAAGGGGTGGCTTTGCCAAAAGGCCTCCTTTAATCAAAAGCTTTCATCTGAAATACAATTCATAATTTCTGGATGGTAAAGAATAATTCCCCACAGGATGATTGTACAGAGCTGTAATGCTAAGCTCTTTAAATACCTTTGATAGGAGGTAAAACTTTTTTCATGGAACAACTTTGCTCCCAGTGCTCTTCGCAGGATGGTATCCTAAATACAAGCAACGAATAGAATGATCCCTGCCCTTATATGGCTTAGAGTCCAGTAGCAGATAAGCCATGACTACCAATAAGTTAGATGGTGGTACATGTCACCATAGAAGCATTAACTCCTCTAGGAGTTCTCAGAAGGGAGAAAATATCTTGTGTGTGGGGTGAGGAGCAAAACATTCATAAAGAAAGCAGGGTTTGGGTTGTATGGGTTTTTGTTGTTCTTAGTAGCCAATAAAAGGGTTACCAAGGAGAAAGTGTAGTTTAGTTTTATGCACTGATCACACCACCATCCCCAGGCTTAACTGTCAGTTGAGCATCAGTGATAAACCCCCAACTGCAAAGAGAAACTGATCTCATGTCTCTCCTGGAGCGTATGTCCCAGGCATTTGGGTGGTAGGAGAGCCTGGAGGCAGAGTTTCAGATGGAAATGAGAGATGGTAGCTACCATTGTCCATCAATCACAATCAGCCTACAAAGTTGCCTACAGATTATTTGAGGTTTTGCCTTATTTGTGGTGTTGGATATCACAAAAAATATACACAGACCTTTTTTTGTTGTTGTTTTGCTCCTTAGCTGTAGTTATGTTTGTACATTAAATGTGTGGCCTAAGACAACGCTCATCTTCCAATGTGCAGCAGAGAAGAACAAAGGCTAGGCACCCCTGAACCTGTAAAAGCCTTGTTACTATAGCTGAGGTTCAAGTGGTTATAATCCTGTACACCATGTTTCCTTCTCCAGTAGAGGAAATGCAGAAATCAGACAGGTGGCGCAAGTCACATTCTCTGCACTATTGGAGAGCCTAAGGTAGGGTGGTGAACCCAGATCGATCTTGCCACAGTGGGCACCACAGTTTCTCTCTCTCCCCCTCCTTACCCACCTCCCATCCAGCAGCCCTTCCTGCAGGAGGACAGGGATGAAAGAGGAAGCATGGGCTGTGGGTCAGGATGACGGACTGCCGGAGAGGATGTGACATGTGGTACAGACAGGTCAAGTCCCTCTCCAGGAACAGACCAGATAGGACACATCTCCTATTAAAGAATGGCACTGAAAGACCAACTAAAGACACCCCCTTTGCAAAAGACCTGCGAAAAGAAATGCTCCAAATGTGACCACTGTGAATTCTTGGACATCATATTTTCAGGGAGAAAGTAGAAACCAAAAATGATCCTCCCAGGTTCATTCGTCTGAGCCTCAGCTCTACAGTCCTCACTGTGATTTCTGGTGGTGGCCGCAGCCCAGGCCATGTCTGCTGGACTATACTTTGTTCAGGACTCAGACATCCAGACAATCTCAGGTAGCCCACATCTCATTTTACCCTTTGAACACTTCCAGAGAGCTAACAGGATGCACACCATGTTGTCAGCTCCACTCACATCAGACACGGACACGCACGTGCACACTTGCATATATGCCCATCCACACGCACACATGTATGTACAACACATACAGATGGACAAATGTGCACACACCCATGTATGTACCTGTGCACACATGTACATATATACCACACACATGCATAAGCAAATCACTCTGTGATTTTTCACAGGTAACCTGAGAAAAATAACATCCAAAGAATTCAGCAGTGAATATAATCTGGAAGTACACGGTTGGCACCAAACTGAGACCATCAGGACAAAGATGAGGTGACAAGATGAGGTGATCCGATAGAAGAAAGAAAATCCATCCCTTCTTCATTTTGACCTCACTACGATGTCAGCTACCAGGCCACTGAGTAGACTCAGGCTTAGTGGGACGATTGCCTTGAAAACTTACCACACTGAGGGGAAGACGCATCTCTGCAGACTGTTTCTCCTTAGTATTTAAAACATTTTCTTGCAAAATTTAGAAATTTACACTGGCTGCAGCCGCACCTGTAAATATTTTTGAGGTACATTTGTTTCCCCAGCACATCAAAACTCTATTTCTATAGCCCCTTTTTGCCTGTGGCCTCAACCTCCCATGGTGGAGCTGAGGACAGGACTCTGACCAATGCCACAGCCTTATCTTCTCCCAACTGGAGTCGACTGTCCTACAGTGGCCACTACCACCACCTTTGCTTGGCACCTTTTGGCAGGAGACAGAAGCAGGCTGATGCTGAAACCTGAAACCTGAGGCTCCGCAGAGGGTTCTCCCTGCTGTGGGCTCTTCCTCGGTACCTCTCCTCATTTTTTTTTTAGTGGAAATAATTGGGGTTTTTGTTTGTTTGTTTGTTTTTTATTAAATCATAGCTGCGTACATTAGTGCAATCAAGGGGTACAATGTGCTGGCTTCATATACAATCTGAAATATTTTCATCAAACTGTTTAGCATACCCTTCAGGGCATTTTCTTGTTATTGTATGAAGACATTTGTATTCTGCATTTAGTAAGTTTCGCCTGTACCCTTCCAAGATGCACCACAGGTGTGGCCCTCCTCTCCTCATTTTGCACCTCCCAAGCTTTGAACATCTTGTGAGTCTTTAATAACAGTACTTGTGCTTTTTTCTGTCATGTGATTTTCTAAGGCAGTCATATATTCCACTAGTGTTCTATTGTCTCTCGTTCTTTTGATCTCTTCTGGAAAATTCTGCTGAAGTTATAAAAGGTTAACTTAAAAAAAATTGATCCCTTCCCTTTGCAGTTTGCTGGCTGCTTTTATTTTTCTTCTTCCCAGTTTTGCACCTACATATTTACATGTGTTCTTAGATTTTACCTCACAGAAAAAGATAAGCAGTCAAGGAGTTCTGGATCTGCTGGGATCCTCAGTTGTTTAAACATATCGTGCCTACCAGCCTCTGCTGGTGATCTCACCTGATGACCTGGTGATCTGCCACACATCCAGCTCTAACCCAGAGCTAGGCTTTTCATACTGTTCTTAGACTGTTGTTCCCAGCAGTTGTTGTTACTGTTGTTCTGGTAACACTGACATCCCCTGAAAACTTGGTAGAAATGCAGATTCTTGGGTCCCACCTAATAATCCTAGGGCCAGTGCCAGTATCTGTATTTAAACTGTCAATGATCACTCGACATCCTAGTTCAGACTGCTTTAATAAAACACCATAGAGTACGTGGCTAAAACAACAGAAGTTTATTCCTCATGGTTCTGAAGGCTGGGAAGTCCAATAGTAAGGTGTGGCCTATTTGGTTCCTGATGAGAGTTCTCTTGCTGGTTAGCTAATGGATATCTTCTCTCTGTGCCCCCATCTAGGAGAAGAGAGGGAAAGAGATTGAGAGAGAGATCATCTCTCTCATGTCTCTTCATCTTCTTAGAAGGGCACTAATCCCACTCATGAGGGCTCCATCCTCATGACCCAATCATTTCCCAAAAATTCTACATACAAATACTGTAATTTTGATTTGGTTTTAAAATACTGATTTAGGGGGATACAAACATTTAGTCCACAGCATTCAAGTGTGTGAACCACTGCCTTAAACAACATCCAGCCTTCAACCAGCTCATTACATAGTTTAGGAAGAATGCCCTTTTCCTTTTCCCAGCTGTATAGGAGCATTCTGCAGGGTCAGTGGAAGGTGGCAGCTTGCTGCCTTCATGTTGCTGGTACAGCACAGGTGATTGCTGGGCATGTGCAGCCAGTTCTAGTAGTTTCCGTGTAGTAATTCCATAGTTTTCATGACAAGCTTTATGAGATAGGTACTAATTTTCTACATTATTTTCATTCTTTCTTCCCTCCAACCCTGTCAACCAGTGATAATTTAACTGTCTCCACAGTTTTGTCTTTCCCAGAATGTCATATTGTTGGAATCACACAGCATAAAGCCTTTCAAGTTGGTTTCCCACACTTCATAATGTGCTTTTAAGGTTTTCCTATCTCTTCATAGCTTGACAAACCTTCCTTTATATGTCTTGATAATGTTCCATTTTTGGGATGTGCCACAGTTTATTTATTCATTCATCAACTACTTTTATTCTCATTTTACACATAAGAAAGCTGAGGAACAGAGGTTAAGGACTTTCCCCACCCCACATACCTGGTGGGAGGCAGGGCTAGGGCTGGGGCTGAGATAGCAGCCACCATCAGTCTAGCTCAGCTACCCATGTCTGGTGCACTTCTAGTCTATCCCTCCACAGCCCTTGGTCACTCAGAGACACTCCCACAGAAGCCCATCTTCTGAGTCTAGTTCACTCTTGCAAAAATGACTTATATATAACATAATTGTTGAAGTAATATCCTCCAAACTTTGCTAAGCCAAATGACTTCCATCCTGCTGATTAGGTTTCCCTAAGAAGTTATTAAGATAATACTTCACAAAACGTGCCAATACTGGGTTGCTGCATACTGCTAGCCAATAGGGGCTGTGTGTGTTTCTTCCTGCACATACGGAGGGCAGGTGTTACCAAAGAGCATCTGTTTTAGAAGGCAGATTTGGATGGAATTTCATTGGTAGAAAAGGAACTACCCTGAACCTCAGGTTGCTGGAAGGAAGGAAGGAGAGGAAGTAACATATTCCTCCCAGGCTTATGAAGTTGAGCAGGAGGCATGAAGGTATCCAGGATTGAGAGTATTCAATTTAAGTTTGAGCATTTCTGTAGAAAACATTGTTAAGGCAAAAGGCAGGTGCCTGGCAACTCTCACGTTGCTGGAGCAGGACTCAGTTTGTTTCTGGAGATGGAAGTCCAGACAGTTTGGACATCAGGGTCCACAAAGTTTTTCAGGTAACATCTTGCAGCTTAGAAGTTCATTTAGTATACAGCTGGGTTCAGTGGACTTGCTTGTGCTAGCAGAGCAGTGTTTCAGAAATGCAGAAGGCACATTTGAGCCTGAGCTTGGCAGTTTCAGGAAATTCAGGGGAAAGTTCTCTTTGGCTCAATATCTGAAGATTTATTTTTATTTTTGTAGATATTTAGCAGATTCTTTCCTTCTTTCCTTTCTTCCTTCTTTCCTTCCTTCCTTCCTTTTTTTCTTTTGAGACAGAGTCTCACTCTGGCACCCTTTCATTCAGCTGTAGTAGTAGTTAACATTTAATCAGAATTGAAAATGATGATAAAAGGCCAGGCATAGTGACTCATGCCTGTAATTCTGGCACTCTCGGAGGCTGAGGCTGGAGCATCACTTGAGTTCAGGAATTTGAGATCAGCCTGAGCAAGAGCAAGAGCCATCTCTACTGAAAAATAGAGGTGGGTGTCCTGGCGGGCACTTGTAGTCCCAGCTACCTGGGAGGCAGAGGCAGGGGTTGCTGTGAGCTCGGGTGAAAATCATCTCATTGATGCAGGTCCTCCACTCAGTGCTGAACATGGACCCCATTTTCTGGGCCTGAGGAAGCTCAGTAATCACCTTGACCACAGACTCTAAACAAAAGAACCAGTCTGACCAAGCATCTCATCTAAGCTGCCACTCCCAAAAAGAGAATACACCCTAAATAAGACAGAAGGACAGTTTTAAAATTAACTTCTGGGCTCAGCACCCATACCACAGTGGTTATGGCACCAGCCACATGCACCAAAGGTGGAGGGTTCGAACCTGGCCCAGGCCAGCTAACCAACAACGACAACAACAAAAATTAGCCAGGCATTGTGGCGGCTACCTGTAGTCCCAGCTACTTGCGAGGCTGAGGCAAGAGAATCACTTGGGCCCAAGCATTTGAGGTTGCTGTGAGCTGTGACACCACGGCACTCTACCGAGGGTGGCATAGTGAAACTCCGTCTCAAAAAAAAAAAAAAAAAAAGGAAAATTAACTTATGCCCACAGGCCTTTGGGGTCAAACAATAGTGACATATTTTAGAAACGCATTTTATCTCCCCAAAGCCCTGCTGCCCACAGAATAGGAAAAGCTGCATGTAAATCCCTAGACAGAAAGCCCAAATAGACTACCTGCTTGGCAATCCCCCCAGCCCCCACTGCGCAGAGGCTTTGTCTCCATTCTCTTCTTTTCTATCAATAAAATCTAACCCTTTGCTTACTTGTGGTAGTCCAGTGGATTCGTTCTTCAAATCTCTGAGACCGAGGAGCCAGCAGAGAAGTTCCAATTACATCATTGGATTAGAACAAAGGGCTTCTACTCTATGAGTGCCCTGTTGGGCCTGCCCACTGGTGAAGTTTTATAGAAGTCTGGAACCCGTGGGGCCTCAAATGGGGTCTTCTGAAATGTTTCTTTCCATATAATTGTGTGGGATGAATTGTGTCCTCATATTCATGTGTTGATGTCCTAATCCCAGTACCTAAGAATGTGGCTGTATTTAGACATAGGGTCTGCAAATAGAAAACTAAGGTAAGTTGAAGTTTGAAGGTGGACCCTAATCCAATCTCACAGTTGTCCTTATTAAAAAGACATTAGACACAGACACAGACACAGACATCAGGTAAGTGCACATAGGAAGAACACACAGGGAGATGACAGCTATTTATAAGCCACGGAGAAATCAACCTTGATGACACCTGGATCTTGAACTTCCAGCCTCTAGAATGGAGAGAAAATAAATTTCTGTCATTTAAGCCACCCAGTCTATAGTACTTTGTTATGGCAGCCCTAGAAAACTACTATAGTAATACATTCTTTTGCTTCTGTTCTGAGTGAACAACGGGCAGTGAAGTGTTTTCCCTGTGTTAGCCCCTAAATCTCTTTTTCTAGGAAACTAAGGAGAAAATGTGTTAGCACTATTTCCTAATCTTTATCTCCTACCAAGTGCTACATCATTTTGTGAGACTAAAAATGGATAAATTACAATTCAAGGTCAATTCCAAGGCTTAAAAAAATACTATAATTAATCCATAATTCTTCAGAAACTAAGCATGATATGTGCATCCCATTAAATTAGAGAATGAAGCAGCATTACAGTTGGAAGGAAAACGATTTGACTTATTGAAGCAAAATGCTCTTCATCAGATAAAGTGTTTTAAGACTCTTAAAATATTTTCCAAGATAAAACTAACCGGTATACATAAATCCAAATGTAAATTTGCTGTGCTGAAAATTCTGCAACTGCAACTAACAAGGATAATTTTGTAAGAGTTAAGAAATATATGCTTGAGTGACTATTTTATCTCCCCATACGAGATTGCAATTAGAACTGGCTATGCTTCTAAATTCATTCTTCCTGTTTGAATGTTGTGACAATAGAAAAGAAGCCATATAAAATAATTTGAAGAGGTTTATTCTGAGCCAAGTTTGAGGGCCATGGCCTGGAGCCACATCCAAGAAGCCTCAATCAAGCTAACTCCTGAGGTTGAGTTACAGTTTAGTTTTGTACATTTTAGGGAGACAGGAATTACACATAAAGTTGTAAAGTCATAAATCAATACATGGAAGGCATACCTTGGTTTGGCCAAGCTGATGCCACACAGATGCATCAGCTCACAGCAGAGATAGCATTGTTATTTTGTAATAGAGGAACTTCCCAACTGTAAACTAAAATAAAATCTTAAGCTCTCCCCAGATCTTAAGTCCCCAAATGGTAGGACATGTCAAAGGAGTAACGGGACCTTACATTTACAGGTGGGTTTAAAGATTCTTTGTGCCTGGAGAATGGGGACCAAAGACCCCACTCTTGGCAAAGGAAAGCACCCCGTGGAAAAGAGGAAAACTGAAAAGCAAGCTGGGTGAGTCAGAACAAAGAAAAGTCAGCTTGTGAACATTTAAGCTAGCCATTGCTATCAAGCTTCTTGCCTTCTCTGAAATTCTAGCCTGTTGGGGACACAGCTTACAAACACCCTGCTGGGCTTTGAGCACTCTGAGAATAATGGTCATAGAAGAGGCTATGACAATGTCCTAGGAAAAGATACATCTTTTAGGGTATTTCCTGCCCGTTAAACAGGCAAAGCAGATACCCATTGTGGAGATTTGCATTTACCTGGGAGCAAAGACCAAGGAAGTAGCTGGAGCCCTGAGAGAGATATGGGCAGAAGAGCTTATATCCCTTATTGCAGAGGAAAGTCCTCTGTGGTGATGATGGGAGGAAAATGCCTCCCTCCCACTGATTCCTCAGAGGGGATTAATGCAGGTGGCATCTTACTCCACAGAGAACTAGCGGAACTTAACACCTCCCTAGAAATCTGTGTGTGACCTCAAGCAGGAGGCTCTCCCAATACAGGCTCAGATTTCAGATTATTGAAGGCTACACTTAGGGTTAATAATAATAACAACAGGACCAGAGATGATCAATCTGAGAAACTGCTGATGTCTTTGTTCCCTCTGGGCAAATAGAATTCAATAAAATTAGAGTGGAGCAAACACTCTGGGCCATTGCCAGAATGGACAATGGACTCCTGAGTTCCTACTTTTAATTATACTCTATGTCTCTTGTCTTTCTTTCTTTCTTTGTTGTTTTCAGAGACAGAGTCTCACTTCATCCCCTTGGTAGAGTGCTGTGGCATCACAGCTCACAGCAACCTCTAACTCCTGGGCCTAGGCAATCCTCTTTGCCTCAGCCTCCCAAGCAGCTGGGACCACAGGTGCACTCCACAAGGCCCAGCTATTTTTTTGTTGCAGTTTGGCTGGAGCCGGGTTTGAACCCGCCACTCTCGGCATATGGGGCCGGTGCCCTACCCACTGAGCCACAGGTGCCGCCCATCAATTAACTGGGTACACTGCCGCACCTTATCATCTGGGTTTCTTGGTAAGGGAGGGGAGCAGAATGGCTACTAAGGAGGCATTTTAAAACTGATATGTCAATTTAAAAAGATAGAATTTATACTAAAGTATTTTTTTATATCTTCTTAGCCCTGGATAAGAAAGGAAAGAGTTATTTTCAGTAACTTAAAAAAAAATTCTGCATTCCTCTCCAGTAGAGTTTCACTATGTCACCCTCAGTAGAACGCCATGGCGTCAAAGCTCACAGCAACCTCCAAATCTTGGGCTTAAGTGATTCTTTTGCCTCAGCCTCCTAAGTAGCTGGGACTACAGGCGCCCGCCACAATGCCTGGCGATCCTCTCCAGTTTTTTAATTTGGAGTTCGGTGGAAACATTGTACGCCCCTGAGTTTGCGGATACCTGATGGAGTTGCCTGTGTGAATTCTCTTCTTGTTCTCTTCCTTCTTCTGTCATCTCCACAACCACTTAGGTCTTCCTGCTTATAGGATACCTGTGGGTCACTCCAGGTAATTAAACTCCCTCTTGCTCTGAAAGAAGAAGGTTCTCTTTATTTTGCTTGGTCATTCCATAAGTTTCAGGTAATAAATTTCAAAGAACTTAGCTGCCTAATTTTAATGATTCGCCAGAAAGATGAAGTCTTTGTGTCATTTTCCTAGCTCAGAGTTGACTGGAGTTGTACCTACTTCTTTGTCTTGAATCAAATTAGGGTATGCATGTGAAGTACCTGGCACAGTATCTGGCACACAGTGACCTCTCAAGACATGATAAGAAAACGTTTACATTTTACTGTAGAAATGTAAAAATGGGGGGGAGGGGGAGAGTGTGTGTGTGTGTACCTGTCTCAAGTCAGGCTTGGATCACCAAAAGCATAGTTCAGTTAGCAGTTCAGGTTGCATTACAGGTATTGAGGATTTTGATGATAAGTATCTACGTGTCTGCAGTGTATAACTTCGTCTGGAAAGAGCAAGTTCAAGAGTTAAACCAGATCCCTTTGAATGAGCCTTCACCTTCTGTTGATTCAAATGGTTGTACTCTTATAGAACTCCTTCAAGAACAGCCCAGATACTTTCTAAATATAACCATGAAATTATATTACACTGAGTTTGGGCATAACCTCTCCAGGGCTAGCTTATTTTTTGGATGAGTAATTCTCACCTGGGTCTCGATCTCTTTGGCTTAATCTTGTGGATTGTCCTTTTAGTATTAGTCACCATCACTTGCAATGTCCTAGTTGAACAGTAGCTTGTGAAGTAGGTACTATTATTTTCTCATTATACCTGTATGGACGTTGAGACTTTGAGAGGTTAAGTAATTTATCTAGAGGTGTTCAGCCAATCTCTGACTCTAGCTAAGTCTTTATGAGCGTAGCCACGTGCTTAACCTCTCCTACCTGCTGGGCAGGTCAATGCACAGACCTCCCTGTAGAGAAGAGGGTTTTGAGGAGAGTGGAGAGACTTATTGGGATCCTTTTGGAGTGGGTAACTTCTCACTTGATCACCCTTATTTGTCCAGTTCTCTGGAGAAGTGTTCGAGTCACAGCTGTTACCTTGCTCTCCCTTCATCCCCTCCATGTTCCTCTGAGGACACAGAACTGAAAGTTAGCCAGATTCTCTCGCAGGAATCTGAGAAATGCTGCTGGGCTCATGTTCCCAAATTAGGCCAATTTCCTCATCCCCCAACAGCCTCACTCAGCCGGAGCACCCTTGGCACTTTGTATTACGTCTCTCTCACCCTCCGCCTGTCCCCTGACTGGTCTGCCAGCGGGGCAGTTATTTTCAGCCCAATAGGGTTATCTGCTGACCCTTTTTGGTGACATTTTTCTTCTTTCTCACAAAAATAACTCTCCTCATTGGTCACATTTTCCAGCCTTTTTCGTAGCCACTCTCCAATCGGCTGGATTGAATGATGCTTCTGATAACCGAAGAGAGATGCAGGGAATTTGATATGGAGCTGTTCATAAGGAATGCGTTTTCCACACTTCATATTTATGTCATGCTTTGCATGCTTTGGTTTTGAACTCTCCCTTGGGGTGTGCAGATGTACATCCTGACCCATCCCTGGGGCCGGCTGCTGTGTGGGAGGGAAAGTCGTCTCAGGGTAGAGCCTGTACTTTGGAATCAGCAGCTCAAGGCTCTCCTCCAGCTCTGGCTTGGCTTTGGCGCCTGTTCTTTGAGAGCCCCACTGCAATGCTCTTTTGTGATGGAGTTCCGTGATGGGTGAAAGCTGGTCCTTAAAGAGCGCTTTAAGATTCTCTTCCTGGTGGCACCTTTGGCTCAACAGAGGCAGGCGCCGGCCCCATATGCTGAAGGTGGCAGGTTCAAACCCAGCCCTGGCCAAAAAAAAAGAATTTTAAGATTCTGTTCCTTACGTAAGGGGAGGATTAAATGAGAAATACCTAATAAGAGCTTAACCCAGTACACCATTAAGTCCGCTATTGTTGTCATTATCTCTGTAACTTGAGAAGTAGAAAAGACGATCATTTTGTCTGTAATCTTAGCTCTGCAGATTATTAGGTGTCTGTCTTTGGCAAGTTACTTAACCACTTAAAGTCTGTTTGCTCGTCTGTTGGATGGAGATAACAGCAGCACGTATCTCATGGAGTTGTCAGAGGGTTAAGAGAATGTATAAAGCTCTTAGAAGAGTACCCAACCCATGCTAACTATTATTGTCATTATCTGTGTTACATGAGAATTAGGATATATTATCAGTGTTTCTTAAATTGCAGTTCTATTTAGGATACAGAGATTTCATATTTCATAGAACTAACTGGCCCTTAGGGCAAAGAAACACTGGAGTGAGGAGTCCTTTTGGTGAGAATTCTTTGCACCGCTTGAGCCCCATTTTATTATATTTGTTATTGGCCTATTATTTGCCAAATTATTTTCCATCTTTAAAACTCAGCGCTTAGCAGAGCATAGTGGTGCACACCTGGAGTCCCAGGTACTTGGGAATCTAGGAGTTCAAGTTCAGCCTGGGCAACATAGGGCAAAATTAAAAAATTAAAATAAAGCAAACAAAAAAACTCAACCGTCTTCCTAGAGGTTGGTAATATTTCCAAAGAATAATCCTTAATTGGTGACTTACAGCATTTTTTTGTTCTGGGGGCATATGAATAGAGAATGAAGAGGGTAGGAATGACATTGATGGCTTCAGTGGCCTTATATAAAAGGTAACATTCACTCATTCATTCATTCATTCACTTAGGAAACTTGATTGAGAGCTTTCTATGTTCCATGTATTGTGCTTGGAGCTGGGAGTATAGTGATACACCAGACCTGCTCCCTAGTCTCTAGTAAATTGGCCTAGGGTCCTGCAGAGAAGTGAGCGTTAGGTGGAGGTAGGCATAAAAAGTTAAGAATACCAAGATGTATTCACGTTGAGCCTTTTTGGCCCTTTCATGGACATCTGGAAAGGTTATTCAGAAAGAAATCGTGTTTGAGTTGAGACTAGAAGGATGAGTAGAAGTTAAAGTTAACCACGAGAAGAGTAGAAAGAATATTCTAAGAAGAAGGATGAATGAAATTCTAGAGGCAAGGGAGAAAGCATGGATCAAGTTCTAGAGGCAAGGGAGAAAGCATGTTGTGTTGGAGCAGTGGGCCTTACGGGTGATGAGTGATAGTCATTGGTGGCTTTATATTTTAAACCAGCCCTTTTGCCTTTTTTGACAAATGTCTTGTATGAGGCCATCATTTCTTATATGACACTGAAATAATTGGTGATATTAGGAGACTTTGACTTTGAGCTTTCAGTATTTTCTAGCTTTGTCTTTCTTTGCTGAATCTTCAACACAGCCACTACATTCTTATTTCTGCATTTGTGTTTGCTGGTCAAGAGACCACCAAAGTGTGCTCAAGGATTTTAGGTTCTGTTGTAATATTAAGATTTGGTTTGACTCCTTTTGAAGGTAAGAGACTTGGTTGTCTTTGTTTTGTATGTCAAAATTTTCATAGTAATGATATCTTTGTTTTAATGGGAATTGACTTTTTAATAAGACAAGATTCCCAGAGCAAATACTTCTCAGAATCTATGGCTGTAAATAATATTCTGATAGAGAATTTAAAAAAAGGAATTAGAGAAATGGTTTGACCTACCATCATCTCCTACCAATTCCTCATCCTGAATTGTAACAGTTGCCCCATAACTGGTCTCTCTTCTTAGTTTTCCATCTTCCTGGCATTTAGCTAGATTGGTCTTACAAAAATGTGCATCAGTCATTTTACATCCAAAACTTTTTAATAGATACCAATTGCACTTAGGGAAAAAAAATCCTAAATCCTTACCAAGACCCTGTGTGACTTGGGCCTTCTCTGTATCTTCAGGCTCTCTTTATACCTGTTTCCTTGTTATAATAATTTTGAGCTCTTGCTTATATAGTCCCCTCCTTATTCTAGGTTCCTAGAATACTATAGTTCCATAGAATAGAATGGAATAGAAGAAAATAGTCCTCTAGAATATCCACCCCTATTCTTTGCTGGGTTGCCTATTTATCCTTCAGGTTCAGCTTGAATTTCACTCCTCCAAATAACATTACCCTCTTATTTAAATTAGGAACCTTTATTCTATTCTCTTGCAGTGGTGTTTTATTTTTCCTTTTCCTTATCACCCTAACCTCAACTTGTAACCCTGTATTTGTGTAATTATGGTAGAACCTCCATAGTTGATACCTCCATACATTGACCAACGTGAGTTGACCTAATTTTCATAGACCTGACATGCACCACATGTCTGTATCAGTGCAGCAGTGTCTATATCAGTGGTGGACCTAGCTTCTTATGTCCACCGCCTCCGTATGTTGACCAGTTTGTTACAGTATGTTGGGTGGTCAGCTTACAGAGGTTCTACTTTGTAGTAGAATCTTTTCATCTCCCTCGTTAATTGCAAGTTTCAAAAGTGCCTATTCTGCTGCTCTGAGCCTGGCACTGTGGGTCCTCAGTGAGTACTGGTTAAATGACAGAGGAACAGGTGTAGGGGGATGATGTGTCTCGCTAGTAGGAGCTGTCCAGGAGCCTTTGATGTGTGGGACTTATGCACGCCAGGCTCTGGGTTGCAGAGATTTCGAAGTCCTTAGCATTGATGTGATGAACAGAAGGTCTGCTTTCTAAGAGAGAGTTTTAGAATAAGAGGAGAAGGCTTCCTATGAAAGCTGAGGAACAGATGGAAGCTGAGGAACATTCATGTTTAGAAGACAGACAGCTAAAGAAGAGCTCAAAAGCAGGAGTGTCCAGCCTGTTGGCTTCTTGGTGCTGGACGGAAGAAGAAGAGCTGTCCAGGGCCACACATTAACACTAATGAAAGCTGATGAGCATGGGTGGCGTCCATAGCTCAGTGAGTAGGGTGCCAGCCACATGTACCGAGGCTGGCGGTTTCCAGCCGGGCCCTGGCCTGCTAAACAACATTGACGACTGCAACCAAAAAATACCCGGCAATGGGCCGGGCGCCTGTAGTCCCAGCTATTTGGGAGGCTGAGGCAAGAGAATCGCTTAAGCCTAAGAGTTTGAGGTTGCTGTAAGCTGCGATGCCACAGCACTCTACCCAGGGTGACAAAGTGAGACTGCCTCGAAAAGGAAAAAAAAAAGCTAATGAGCAAAAAAAAAAAAAAAAACTAGGGCAGTGCCTGTGGCTCAAAGGAGTAGGGCACTGGCCCCATATGCCGGAGGTGGCAGGTTCAGACCCAGCCCCGGCCAAAAACTACAAAAAAAAAAAAAAAAAAAAACAAAAAAACCTATGCATAATATGATTTCTGCCATCGCAGATAAGCAAAAAGTCCTCACATCATTCTCATGCAGTCTGTGAGCCCCAGGTTGGACACCCCTGCAAGAAAATTCAAAAGGAATGGCCAGAGAGGAGGGGAGAAAACCAGACACCTGTTGTGTCCACAGTTCACGATAAGTGAGTTTCAAGGAATAAGGGGTCAGTGGTGTTTACTGCCAAGAGGGTCCAGGCCCCACCAGAGTCTATTTGATTTAGAAATGAGGGCCTCTGCAGTTTCAAGGAAGCAGTCAGAGGGAGGGGCTCCATGCACCTGGAACAGTACCATACACTGGGCGGGTTCCCAGTAAGTGTTGAAAGGACCTGGTGACTAGGTTATGATATGTGCACTCTTTACCAAAAGTGAGAGGCCTCCCTGTCTCTCTCTCAACATTTCTTTCTCTTTGATCTTACTGAGCCTTCCTCTGTTTTTTTCTCTGCTATTTCTCTTTTTCCTTCATCTCTTTCTGTTTTTTCTCTTACCCAGTGATAGCAAAGAAGTTTATCCCCATACTCCATTTTACTATCAATCCACATATATATGTATACACGTATATATACACATATGTATGTATATCTATCTATCTATCTATCTATCTATCTATCTATCTATCTATCTATATATATATGTAGGATTAGATGTACAATAAGTGTTTAGATCTGTTTGCCTCAAATGGTGGTGTTTTGTTTGAGACAGTGTCTTATTCTGTCTTCCTAAGGTTGAGTGCTGTGTCATCATCGTAGCTCATGGCAACCTCAAACTGTCAGGGTCAAGCAATCTTCATGCCTCAGCCACCTGAGTAGCTGCCATGATACCCAGCTAGTTTTTATATTTTTAGTAGAGATGGGGTCTCACACTTACTCAGGTTGGTCTCAAACTGCTGAGCTCAAGGGATCTACCCGTGTTGACCCCCCAGACTGCTCGGATTACAGGCGTGAGGCACTGCACCTGGGCTACCCATATATATATTTTTTGACATATTTATACATAGACTTTTATTCATTCATTCACTTATTTATCCTATATTTATTTTTTACTTTTATTTATTTTTGACCCAGAGACTTGCTTTGCCACCCAGGTTGGAGTGCAGTATGTGATCATAGCTCACTATAACCTCGAACTTCTGACATCAAGCAGTCTTCCTGACTTGGCCTTCCAAAGTACTGGGATGACAGGTGTGAGCCCCCGTGCCTGTCCTAGCCTACGTTTAATATATATTTTTCAATACAAAAATGAAGAACATAACTTCGTATTCTACTCGGGGACCCACATACTCAGACAAAAAATTATAATGCCAAAGTAGTATCAAAAAATGGGAATACAGAGGGAGCACTTCACCATGCCTGGAAGTTAGGGAAGGTTTCCTAAAAGAGGTGACTCTAGGTGGCTTGACATGGATGAGGAATTTACTTGTGAGTTGGAGGGCAATAGGCCATTTCTGGCAATGGGAAAAACCTGTTCTCAGGCAACCCTGTTGTTTTTAGAGCATGGTGAAAACAATTTAATGTATGGGGAACATAGGGTTGGTATCCAACTGGCATTCCAAATGAAGAAATATGAGTTTATTTTGTATGTGGTAGGGAGCCACAAAGATTTTAAAGCAGAAAATGACATTATCGACTTTGTTTTCTAAGAAGCTAAGTCTGGCAGCTGCATTGGGGGATAAGCTAGAGTGGGAGAGCTTGTTGGCAAAGAGCAGTATGAGACAGTTGGAGTGGTCCTTCTGAGTGATGATGAAGGCATGAACCAAGGCAGTGTTCCCAGACTTCAAGCATTCCCCAGTTGTTTGTACAGCGTTTGGTATCCACATACCTCTCACATTATTGACTTTTTTCTTTAAATCAACTCCCCTTTTATACTTAAATACATTTATTTTTAAAAAGAAACTCTTATCAGTGAAATTATAGTTTGTGACAGTTGTATTTTTTTAAGTACACATTAAAATACATGCATGACTATTTTTAAAAAGGTGCATTCCTGTACTACTTGCACTCATATTGCTTGCACCAGTTTATTGCTTACTTTGGGAAGCAATAAACTAAAGTCTGGCAGGGGTGCAAAGAGGAGAGAACGGTGCCTAGAGATCTTTGTGAGGACAGATAGGATATGATAACAGATTGGCTGTTAGAAGTGGGAGCGAAGGAGAGTCTGGAACTGAGCCCATGTGCAGCTGACAAGACTGAGTAGATAATGGCATTTTTTTTTTTAATTTTTTTCAAAACAGAGTCTCAATTTGTCTTCCTTGGTAGAGTGCCGTGACATCACAGCTTACAGCAACCTCAAATTCTTGGGCTTAAGCGATTCTTTTTCCTCAGCCTCCCCAAGTAGCTGGGACTACAGGTGCCCGCCACAACGTCTGGCTATTTTTCTGTTGCAGTTGTCATTGTTGCTTAGTTGGCCTGGGCTGGGTTTGAACCCGCCAGCCTTAGTGTATATGGTTGGCATTTTAACCACTGTGCTGCGGGCACTGAGCCACTAATGACATTTTTGAGATGGAAAATTAAGGGTCTTAGCAGTTGAGGAGCAAGAGGGGATAATTACTTCAATTTGGGACATGTTGGATTTGAATTGACTTCAGGATTTTCAAAGATGTCTGTCATGTTGAAAATTTGAACTAACAGATGTGGGAGTCATCAGTTGTGGGGTTTCTAAGAAGAAGCTATAGGATGAATTTCTGATTCCTTTATGTGGCACACAGACCCTCCATGATCTCCAGGCACAAACCTGTTTTAAGTAAAGAAGAAATAGGGTCAGGTTTGCACTTAACACAGAGTACTTAGGCAACAATCAAATGGGGATAGATCCGGATTTTATGGAGCCTGAAGCTTATACAATTGTAGACCACCTTTTTTTTTTCCGTTTTTTCCGTTTTTTTTTTTTTTGCAGTTTTTGGCTTTGAACCTGCCACCTCCAGCATATGGGGCCGGCGCCCTGTAGACCTTCTTTAAGGAAAACAATTCACAATTATGAATTCAAAATCAGAAATAAAATGTAAATACTTTTTTACAGTGGAAAGGAAATGATGGCTAGGTAACTGGAGCCTTGGGTAGTCACATGCCTTTCTTTGAAGATCGTGTTAGGTGGTTTACCAGTAATCCTTACTGTTAGATACTTGCACAACTTCACCTCCCTATCCCCACTGAAAAGTTCAAACTTATGGCCCGCCCCCTACGGCTCTTCACGCCAGAGCGGTAACACCTGATTGGCTGTTCTACCATCCCAACACCTCCCCTAACCGAGTCTATATAAGGTGCCCTTGTCTTTGATTGTCTCTCTTTCCTCTCTCCCCCCCGTGTGTCTCGTGTCTCTGTCTCTTTCTCTCCTTCCCTCCTCTTCTGTCTACCTTCTCTCCTCTCCTCTCTTCCCTCGTTTCTCTCTCTCTCTCCCCTCCTCCTTAATGCTGCTCTGCAGCTTCCCCCACCAATAAAGACCTTCCGCACAAGCCTTGGTGTTCTGTGAGGTTTATGCCGGTCGAGTGCCCGCCTTTCACTTACATAGAAAGCCCTCCTGATTGAAACCTAGCTTTACCTTGCAATCTAAAACTCTGTAGCTCCCAGGAGCCCATGCAGCTCTGGTACATACATTGGAGGAAGGTGATACTGGAAGCAGGGAGACCAGGTCAGAACCAGCTGAGGAAAGGCAGAGCTTGAGTTTATCGAGCCTTAATTTACATAGTTGTGCAGTTTTCTCCACATCCTTTAGCAGGCTGGGTTTCCATACAGTGAAAGCACATGGTTGGCTAGATCCAAGTTTTAAGGGATGTCTTAGTCCATTTTGTACTGCTCTAACAGAATTCCACAGACTGCATAATTTATAAAGAGCAGAAATTTATTTTCTCACAGGTCTAGAGACCAGGAAGTCCAAGATCGAGGTGCTGGCATCTAATGAGAGCCTTCTTGCCAAGTCATCTCTTGGTAGAAAGTGGAAGGGCAGGAGATTTCATGAGAGAGAGAAGCGAAAGAGGGCTAAACGTGACCTTTTATAAGGAGCCCACTCCTGTGACAGTGACATTAATCCATTCATTAAGGACAGAAGCTATCATGACCTAACACCTCTTAAACATCCCACATCTTAATACTATTAAAATGGCAGTTAAAGGTCAACATTAGTTTTGGAGGGGACATTAACCGTAGGGGATAGGGGGGAACCTTGGGAATGAGCTAGACTGACAGGGAAAGAGGTGACACCAGGAAGGAAGTTGTTAGATGAGCAGGGAAGGAGAGGAATAGGTATTTTAGAGATGGAGCAGTTCCAATTAGAGCCGTTAAAACTTGGAAAAGTAGCAAACTCATTGGCATTAAAAGTGTCTAGGAACTATGAGGCCTAAACATTAGAAGAATTGTTCACATGAACAATGACTTTGGCTAGAATGATGGGCCTAGTTCTGGAGACCCAAATGCCCAAATTTGTGATTAGTGTGGGCTCAGGCCATTGTCAGTGACAGGGAAGAAGAAAAAGAGGAAAGTGGTATAGCTGAATAGTAAGAGTTAAAAAAAAAGTGTTCCATAATAATTTGGAAGAGTAATGATCTAGAGAAACTTTAAGGAGTGAAGCAGGAGCATTATCTTGGAACCTTGGTATGTGGAGTTTTAAAGATTGAGTAGGCTTCACTTGAAAGAGTTGCAAGAGAAAGGAAGTCTGTGGAGGAAAAGCAGTATTTGGGGGGGGGCAAGGAGATGGAGAGTGTTCTGTGGACAGAGAATATCTAATCTGCTTAGGAGCCATAAGATTGTGATCAGAAAGCCTCATTGAAATAATTTGCCAGGCTAGATTTCTTCTCATTATGTGGCATGTCAGTAATTACTGAGAAGGAGCAGAATTAGAGGAACATATTCTTTAAATAATTATACTTTACAGGAAAAGGGTATTGAGTAATGTTGAATATCATTGGTGATAGACTGAAACATTTCTGGTCACATGCCTTTACCTTGTATAATAGAGAATTATGTCACTGGGTTTAGATGATTGCTTTTACGTTCCATTTTAATCCCTCCATTGGCCCATTGACTTACTAGATCTAGCTTTTTTTTTTTTTTTTTAGTGGTTTCTCTGAGGGTTAGAATATGCATTCTTATCACTGGTTAAATAGACTTAACATTATACCACTTCACGTGAAATGTGAGAACCTTGCAGCAATGTAAGTCCCTTTGTTCTCTCCCATCCTTTGTACTATTGATAGCACATATTTTAAAACTACATATGTCGTAAGCTCCACAGTACAGTTTGTCATTTTACTTGATTGTTTAAAACGTGGACTTTTAAGAAATTTCAGAATATTGCGGTGGTATAAATATTTTGGTTACATGAATTGCTTTTGTACAGTTTGAGTCAGAGTTGTAAGTGTGCCCCTCACCTGGATGGTTGTAATTCAACCCATTAGGTGTGAATCTACCACTCCCCACCCCACCCCTCTCCCCTGCCTGCTTTCCCTTGAGTTTTAGTACCAAATGTGCCCAGGATTATTGATCTATGGGTTCCACTTAAACAGTGAGTACATGTGGTGTTTCTTTTTTCATTCTTGTGAAACTGCCATTTCACTTTAAATAGCTGTCATTTTACCATTTCCAGCAGCTTTACATTTCTGTTGTTATTCATTTCTTCCTGTAGATCCTGGTTGCCATCTGATGTGATTTCTCTTTAACTGGAGAACTTCCTTCAGCATTTCTGGTAGTACAGGTTTGATAAGAATAACTTCTCCTTTTGGTTTATTGAAAATGTTTCCATTTTACCCTCATTTTGAAGGATATTTTCTATTGATGTAGAATTCGGGATTGAAAAATTTTTTCTTTCCCCGCTTTAAAAACTGGTATTCCTTTGTCCCCTGGTCTTCACTTTTTTCCTGATGATTGTTTTTCCGTGTGTAAGTCTTTTCTCTTCCTCCCAGCTGCTTCAAGATTTTCTCTTTATCTTTGATTTTCCACAGTTTGACTGTGATGTGAGTAGGTGTAATTTTCTTTGTATCTATTCTGCTTGGGATTTGCTTTGGTTTTTACATCTGTAAGTTGATATTTTTCACCAAGTTGGGAAATGTTAGTCCATTATTTCAAATATCTTTTCTGCCCCTGTTTTCTCTCTCTGTTCCTGGGACTCCAATTGCATAAATGTTAGCCTGCTTGGTATTGTCCTGTAGGTTTGTCCTGTTTTTTGTCCCTGAAGTATTGTTAATTTTTTCTTATCTTTTATCTTTTTGTTCTTCAGGTTGGATAGTTCCTGTTGATCTGTCTTCATGTTCACTGATTATTTTAACTGTTATCTTCAAGCTGCTGTTAAGCTCATAAACTGATTTTTTTTAATCTGGATATTATACTTTTAAATCATAAATTTCCATTTATTTTCTCCCATCTGTTTTTGTCTTGCATAGCTTCTCTTTCTTGCCTCCATTCTCCATCTGATCATTCATTATGACCATCTTTCCTGTAAGTGCTTGAACATATTTACATAACCGCTTTAAAGTCCTTGTCTGTTAACTCAAGATCTGGGACATTTTGAAGTCAGTTTTTATGGGCTGCTTTGTCTTTTGACTGTGGGGTCACATTTTCCTGTTGATTTATATGTCTAGTAATTTTTGTTTGTACTTAGGACATTGTGGATGATACGTTATATAAACTCTGTATTATGTTTCTTTCCTCTGAGAGATGTTGATTTTTGTTCTAGCAGGTAGTCAAATTATTTGTGGTTACCTTGAATTTGTGGAAACTTGGTTTGGGGCTTTGTTAGGTCAGATCTGTTTCAATTTTGCCCATTGTTCTAGAGCAAGTGCCATAGTCCTGGGACATGGCCTTTACTCCTAAGGCATGGCCCTTCTGAATTTCAGTGGAAAACCCAAAGTTTGTACCAGGCACCTCCAACTTAATGGAACTCAGACTCCAAACTCTGTCTTCTGTACAATGAATAGCAGCTGAAATCTCATGTCCATTCAGCTTTTTTAAAAAAGCTTTTCATTGGGTCTCTTAGAGTCTTCTCCATGCACGTACAGTTCAAGTACGGACTAAGAATTTTAGGGGACTTTGTATGCATATTTGGGGGCTTCCTCCTTCCTAGGATTTCTCTGCTTTTAGCCATCTGGCAGTTCCAAACTTTGTTCTCAAGCCCATAAAACTGCAGCTTTCTCCTTGAGTTCTAGCTTTCCAGACTGGAGACTGTACTCAGGGGCACATCCCAAATCCATTTAAACATGGATTTTTACTAGTACGGTTCTTTCAAGGATCAAATCCTGGCCAGTTCTGTCTGCTTTTGTTTGCCCTCCACTGTCTTCAAATAGTTGTTTTGTGTGTTTTGTTCAGAGTTTATAATTGTTTTCTGAACAATTGTAGCTGAATACAAACTGCTTCCTCAATACAGCCAGGTTCTGTTGGATTGTTACAACATACATCATGGTTTTTTTTAAGTAGTATTATCATGAAAAAAGAGAGGGGTTTTTGCAAAGAAAGATCGTGTTGATTTTTTTCTTGGGATTAATGACAGGGACATTCAGGTGCATTGGCTATTGAGATATAAAGTGTTCTGATAATCTGCCTTATACTTGGAAATAAGGTTCAGAAATATGGGCATGAAAAAGGCCCAGAGACTAGAGATAAATCATTAGAGTACAAGTGTTCGTCCATGAAGATGCTGTGCTGAGAACTCTGGAAAGCTAATCTAAAAAGATCTCTAAAGTTGGAGAGGTTGGCAGTATGCTATTTGAAGGGTAGGAGTTCTGCTGTATGGCTTCAAGATGAGTAGCTGTTCTGATAATCAGTCTTATACTTGGAAATAAGGTTCAGAAATATGGGCATGAAAAAGGCCCAGAGACTAGAGATAAATCATTAGAGTACAAGTGTTCATCCATGAAGATGCTGTGCTGAGAACTCTGGAAAGCTAATCTAAAAAGATCTCTAAAGTTGGAGAGGTTGGCAGTATGCTATTTGAAGGGTAGGAGTTCTCCTGTATGGCTTCAAGATGAGTAGCAAAATTTATGGGTTAAATGACTATACCTAGGTCCTGCCTTTCATGTTAGGCTGTTGTTACCTGGGATAGAAGAGCTAGCCTTCATTCAGCCTTTGTTGTTTGAGAATGGGTGGGAAGAGAGCATAAGAAATTAACTTTGGGCTTGAACTGATAAGCTGAAAAAGAGGCTTGGCATATTTTAACACCCAAAATGAGAATACTGAGAAAAATATAGTAAGTTTTTCATAAACTAAATTTATTCAGTTTAAAAGACCATTCTTGGTAGCTCATGCCTGTAATCCTAGCACCCTCCGAGGCCGAGGTGGCTGGATTGCCTGAGCTCACAGGTTGGGACCAGCCTGAGCCAAGAGCAAGACCCCCATCTCTAAAAATAGGTGGGCGTTGTGGTGGACACCTGTAGTCCCAGCTATTTGGGAGGCTGAGGCAAGAGAATCACTTGAGCCCAGGAGTTTGAATTTACGATGAGCTATGATGCTGTGGCACTCTACCAAAGGCGACAAAGTGAGACTGTGTCTAAAAAATAAAATAAAATAAAAGATCATTCTTTATCTTGGTTTGTGTCCTTTCTAATTTCAGGAGATTGGAAAGGTCCTTTCTTTAATGACATGGTAAGAGGAAATGGTGGTTTAGAAAAAAAAAGTTCTTAACAAAATTAAAAGCTTTTAATCCTGTTCTGCCAAACACATCTCCCTTCCCCAAACAGAAATTGGTTCTTTGAAATATTGACATTCATGAAACCTAGAGTGTGGGAAACAATGCTGGAAGTTTAAAAAGTCTTTTTTTAGGGTTACTGGGGCCACTTTTGAAATGGAATGTAGTGGGATAGTGAAATGTATGCTAATTTGCCAGCATGACCTGGCTCTGTGCTTACAGTATCTTCTCCATGGGCTCCCACAAGTGAGGCCAGATAAAGAACTGCAGTGTGAATCCTGTGGTGTCCTGAGTCTCACCACAGCATGACACAGGGTGGAGAATGGAGCTGGCGTTCCTCTCTAGGTCTCACATGATGGGGGCCTCCAGCCCACAGGTTAATTCTTCTTTTGAGCTACCCTCACTTCTTTTCCATCATCACTCTTGTGAGAGATGAGGTTTCTGAAAGCATCAGGGTTAGGGCATGCTTCTGCTGTTCTCAACTTGCTCTGAGTTCTTCCACTCTGGATTTGGTTGAGGTAGCAAGTCTAGACTGTGATTATACAAAGTCACTAACTCACAGGTCCCAGAAGGGGTTGCTTCTTAGAGAATTTACAACATTGTGCACATTCCCAGCTACACACATGCGGGATTGATTTTAACAAACAGAAAGGCGTTCAGAGAATGACAGAAATGTATAGGTTTTGACTTATGATGAATATTGAAAGAATGTTTATGTTGGCTAAATGGCAAAAAGTACTAAGGGAACGGGGCATGTCTTTATACGTGTCTGAAAGGTCTATAGACTTAAGAAGAGGAAGAAGGGAAAGTTGATTTAGGCTGACCCAAAGGGATGTAATTGAGATTAAGAGGATACTGCCCTCCAAGACAGGAAAATCCAGGATGATTTTTTTTTTTTTTTTGAGATAGAATGGGCTAGAGTGCAGTGGCATCATCATAGCTCACTGTAACCTCAAACTCATGGGCTCAAGTAATCCTCCTGCCTCAGCTTTCTGGGTAGCTGGGACTATAAGGATATGCCACCACACTGACCAATTTTTCTATTTTTTGCAGAATTGAGGTCTTGCTCTTGCTCAGGCTGGTCTTGATCTCCTGACTTTAAGCAGTCATCTTCCCTCAGCCTCCCAAAGTGCCAGGATTATAGGTGTGAGCCACTGCTCCCAGCCCAAGATGAATTTTAAGAATGATTTTCAGGACTATAATCTGTTCTCTTTGGATCAGCCTCTTCGACAAACTGCTGGCAGCCCTATCCCATGAGTCACTTAAAGTGGGCAGTTTGATGACTCTGTATTGAGCTATGGGATATGGATGTTTTTATTACAAGGTATGTGTGAATATTTGGAGTAGTGTTACAGCTCCAGAGCATTTGCCTGACTTTGTGGCTGTCCTGAGCATCATGTTTATGCCTCTGAGCAGTGGAGCTGTGTTTTTCTCTTCTTGATTCAGTGAACTTTAAAGCATTTCTCATTCTTCAGGGAAGCTAGAATAGATACGAATTGGATCCCTATAATGAATCATTTGCAAGGCAGCCCCAAATAAAAGGCTTTGCAGTGTTTGACTACTACAAACTTCCATTGTCTCAACTTTAGGTATTAAGGATTTGTTGTTCAAAGTCGGTATAATGGCCACTATTGACAACATTTATTATCGGTGTGTGTCAAGGATTGTCTCTAGTGTTTGCAGTAGACCTGCAAGGAACTCATGTCATTCTCATTTCACACATGAGGGAAAGGAGGTTTAGTGAAGATGTGACTAGCCCAAGGCTGCACAGCTAGAAAGTGACCATTCTACAATTCAGTCCAATTCAAGAAGAGGATTGTCCCTCTTCCCTCTCCCTCTCCCGCCCACCTCCCTATACCTTTAATATAATAGCTTTTCCTCTTTATTTCCTTCCAGCAAACTCACTTTTTCCCTTCAATTTAGTCCCTCCTCCTTCAAAGCTACTCCACTGTTGGTGAGAGGAAAATATCTTGTGGGATGCAGTAAAAACACAACTACTTTCCAAGTGCAAAGATTTGTATTGAATTCAACTTAACGCAGCTTGGCACAGACTATTACGATTTCAGCATCACTTTCTAATCCTCACTTTGCCCTTAACCCTCCTCTCAGTCTAATCCTCAATTTGCCTGACTATAGGGGTAAGGGTTGGCCAAAGCTGCTTTCTGGTCCCCCCATCTTATTGCCCATATTTATATCATCCAGAGATATATCTTTCTTACTTTTTGCCCAGAAAATAAATCAAGGAGATAGCCCTTTTGGTTTGGTCTTCCCTAGTCTTACCTGGAGTATCAGGATAAATAGCATGTAACAAGTCTCTCATTCTCGGGCACTTTGTTTTAGCCCAGGTTGTTTCTTTTCTGTAGCTGCTCTGTCCTTTCAAGCTAGCATCTTCATCATGGATCGTCTAATTCTGGTGTCAGACCGGGTTGGAATCCCTGCTCCGTTACTTACAAATAGGAAGATTTTTAGCTGAGTCAGTCTCTAAGCCTCAGTTTCCTCTTCTGTACACTTGCTATGTAGTAGTACCCACTTCATCAGGTCCGGAGAGTCTTCAGAGTAGTCCTCCTAAAGCTTTGGCCTGTGCTAAACCCATAAGGGATGTTGGCTATTATGGTGATGATTAGCCATTAATTATTTAATATATTCTTTCTCGTTGCCTAGATCAGCTTACTCACAGTTCGAGTCCTGTGCTTATGTATTTTCATTTCTGTCTGTGGCCTCGTCTTCTTTCTGTCTTTGTCTTTGTTCCCTTCATGCCAGCTCTAATTGATGATAAATGTTCCATGTCAGCATTTACATCTGTTTTGCTTAGATACTCTCCCCCCTGAATTCAAAATACTATAATTAACATGCCCACAACATCACAGAATTATAGAACTGGGAGGAATCACTGTACCATAAAGAAAAACCCAGGATCATGGAGCTACTCAGTGGGAGAGTCAGGACTAGAGGCAAGATCACTCAGTGTCTGCTCTCGTGCTTTTTCTACTACATTTTTTTAACCCAAATTTTATGTATACTCAATAGAATCCACAGTAATTAGGGGGAAGCAGACAGGGAGGCACTTTGATCTAAACGCACATCCTCCCATCGTATCTAGCTGTGACAGGGGTCTCGGACGGACGTGTTGGGTGTAGTTGTTTGCTGGTCCTCAGGGTGTTAGGAATTCCCAACCATTAGTGTCTTGTTCTTCCTGGAGCAGATAGATCCATGAGCAGCCTCCATACTGGTGCCCTCCTCTACACCTACCTGCCTTTTTTCTATTAACCTAAACTTTATCCATCTAGTTTCTTTTTCTTATTTTGCTTTAATTTTTCATTAAAATTAGAAGCATCCAGAAAAGTAGAAAAAATAGTATCGTGAACAATATATACTCGTCACCTACATTCAGCCAACATTTTGCCTCATTTGCTTAAATTATATATATTGTATAAGTACAAAATATTCTAAACTGTATTTTTTTTGCTGAATTATTCTAAGCAAATTTTAGACATCATAATGTGTACCTGAAATACTTTAGCATATTTCTCAAAAAAGGACATTTTCTTAGAAAATTGCAATTGCACGCTACAATTCCTAACACTTATCTATTACCCGGTCCATATTTCTTTTCCCCAGTTGTCCCCAAAATTTCTTTTAGAGCTATTATCAAACTAGGATTCAAATAAAAAATCACACCATTTTTTTTTTTATCTTAGGTCTCTTTTAATTAGGAAGAGTACCCTATCTTTCCCCACCCCCACCTTTTTAATGGGATTGACTTTTTTGAAGAGATTAGGCTGGTTCTCTACTTTCCCTCATTCTGGATTTATCTGATTTTTTTTCTTCTTTTTTTTGAGACAGAGCCTCAAGCTGTCCCCCTGGGTAGAGTGCTGTGGCATCAAAGCTCACAGCAACCTACTCCTGGGCTCAAGTGATTCTCCTGCCTCAGCCTCCCAAGTAGCTGGGACTACAGGAACCCACCACAACGCCCGGCCATTTTTTGGTTGCAGCCATCATTGTTGTTTGGCGAGCCCGGGCTGGATTCGAACCCGCCAGCTCAGGTGTATGTGGCTGGCGCCTTAGCCTGTTGAGCCACAGGTGCTGAGCCTGATTTTTTTTCTTCTTAACAGCATTTTACTTACTGCTCTCTCACCTGGTTTCCAGTAAGCTGGAAATCAGATTGAAATCCAGTAAGCTAGAAATCAAATTTGAAGGCTTCATTAGATTCCAGCTGAGTGTTTTGGCAGGGCTTTTTCCTGGCTGGTGCTGTGTGCTTCAAGGGGCAGCACATTCATCCCCCTGTTAATGCTGCTGAGTTTGATCACTGAGTAAGGGTAGTGATAGATACCTCCATTGTCAAGGAACATTTTCTCCCTTGCCAGTAGTATGTAATGTATGGGTCAGTTCTTCAGCACCGTGAGAACACCCAGTTTCCCACCAATCAGTCTTTCACCTGATGGCTTCAACATCCTTTGATGCTCAGTTTTCTTCCTTATACATAAAATAGAATGTGCATTTTGATCTGCCCATTTCAGCTGGAGAGAACTATGTTTACTCACAGGAGTTCATTTATAAACCTAAATAATCCATTATCTTCCATGACCTTCAGTCTACTATGTGAAACCTCAGGTCTGTATGGAATTAGTTGTCAGACCCAGGGTTAAGTCAGGAGGAAGAAACTGGCAGAGATGGAACTGTGTGGGGGACAGCTGTGAGGGGTAAGGTGCCAGCCCTGCAATACACGCATACACTCCGCTGCCTACACATCAATCCTGTCTCTCACCAGGCAGATAAAGAGCAGCTTTCTCAGGTTTTCTTTCAGATTACTGGAGAAAGGAAGGGAGGTTTTTTTCCAGTCTGAAATCTAAGTCTGAATGTGGGAGCTGTATCGCCTTTAGAAGCTGGAATAGAGATAGGTGTGAAGTTTGCAATGGATCTTCCTTAACTAAATATGTTTCTGTTGGAATTAGGCGTGTGTTTAGACCGGCTTTTTGAAACAGGTTGCAGTTTGGTTTCAAAACTCTTGGCCTGATTCCTATTTTGGGGGTGGGGATGGGGTGGGGTTTCTCCAGTACTCCGGAGAGTGTGTGAGAAGTTTCTAAACTCAGAAGACTCCTTTTTTGGCACTGCAGCATCTTTTCTATTTTGGCATCTTAAGAATCTGGGGGAAACCATATAAAGATCAGAAATAAGTCTAGCCCCAAAGGCTCCCTCTGACATGGTAATTCCAGTTAGTTGAATCCTGGCCCATTCGGATGAGACCATATAAAGAGGCTGTTTCCTGAGATTCCCGCTCTCTGCCTCTCACAGGCTCCTTTTTGTAGAGAGCTGGTATTTCAGGACTGCAACTGCCAGTCACGTGCTTCCAACTCTTTACTCGCAGTCATTCCTGCCCCTGTTTATTTTTGGAGAGAACACATTTTTGCTTCTCTTCAGCAGCTATGCAGGGTCCTGCCCCCTCCGTCCATCAGGCGGCAGACCCAGCCGGCCACACTCATTTCCCACACTCAGAGACGTGACTCCAGCTTGCAAGAGAGAACATGAGGGATGCACTGCCTAAGGGCTACCGTCACCCATTCCTGTTTCTGTCCCTCTTGGTGTTGCATATTTTAAGATTCTTTCTTTTTTTAAAACAAGTTTGGGGAATGTTACCTGGCAGTAAGTCAGCCAAAATTGGAAATCATTTTTCCAGTTGATGTCTTGGGGCTGTGCCTGTGAATTTCAGAAGCAGAGTTATTTAGAGAATAAACCAGGACTTTTGAATTCTAGGATCAGGTCTTCTCTCCTTTGTAGCTTTTAAGGTGGTCCGAGGTCTAATCTCTCTCTCCCATCCAGTTTTTTCCCTTCCTCTCCGACATAGGGATAGCAAATCGACTTCTTCCAAAGTGCTAACACAGATTGGTGATGTCTTCCCAAATTGCTTGGTCAAGGAGTTTTCTGGAGATGGTGGGTTCCATGAAAAAATGCCGTAATTGTCTTAGCCTACATAAAGATTAAGGCAGAAAGGATTTTCACCCAATGGCTATAGCCTCCTGAGGTTTGTGGTTAAAGAAGATAAAGCAGATCATTTTGGTTATGGAATCTTAGGAAACTCTACTAACCATATGATGTCCATCAGTAGTCAAAGTGACAGCTGAGGTCATGTTCAAAGAAGTCATTTTTTTTTTTTTTGTAGAGACAGAGTCTCACTTTATCACCCTCGGTAGAGTGCCGTGGTGTCACACAGCTCACAGCAACCTCCAGTTCCTGGACGTAGGCGATTCTCTTGCCTCAGCCTCCCGAGTAGCTGGGACTATAGGCGCCCACCACAACGCCCGGCTATTTTTTTATTGCAGTTCGGCTGGGGCTGGGTTTGAACCCGCCACCCTCGGTATATGGGGCCGGCACTCTACTCACTGAGCCACAGGTGCCGCCCAGAAGTTATTTTTATTTATTTATTTTTTTAATCCAGATTAATGTGAGGATGTAAATAATTAGGTTACAGCATTTGCTTTTGAAAGAAGGCATTTTTATTTCTCAGATGGTTGTGAATTTTATCATATGCTCTAACCTTCTGTATATTAACATTAGTAATGATGATGATGAAACAGTAAAATTATAGTGCTTATTATGTGCCAGACTAATGTAATCCCTCAATAGTTTTAGGAATTACTCAAATGAGGGCATTTTGAAAAAAGTTGATGTCACTTTATGCTCCTTTTTCGTACTGCCTCATCTTTCATGATCCCTTCCCAGTTCAGTCTCTGTTCCTTCCATCCCCGTTGTAACCCACACCCCATAGTAGAAAATGGAGGTGGTACCAGGAGATTCTCCTTCTTGTGTGGACTCTTGGCATCTTACAGCATCAGAAAAGGTACCATTTGCACTTGGGCACTCCTGGCATTGTGCCATCAGGATTTCTCTTGTGTTCTGCCCTTCCTGAGGAGCAAAGAGAAGAATACAGAAGATCCCAGTTCTGAGTCTAGTTCAGGGGGACCACACCCGCAGAAGCCAACAGTGCCAGGCAAGCAGCCCCAGTGAATGAAAAGATTATGCTTCTACCAAGAAATATGCTCTCCTGTTTTTTTTTTCAAAAAAAACTGACATAGCTTTGATTTTCCTACTTCAGGTAGACGTAGGAACAGAGGGAAAATTCTGTGTCAAAAGAGAAACTACAGCTCAAGTGCAGATGACAGCCAGCCCTTGACTTTAGCCAGAAAGAGACAGAAAAGGAAGCTGGGGACTGTGGCTACCTGCAGGACATGTGTTCTGCCTACAGGGGCAGCTCCTATTCGGTCCCAGCACACTTAGATCTTCCAGGCATGGAAACTAACTGTGTGTGTATAATCTTTCAGTTTCTTATTTGTTTGTTTTTGCTTAAGACAGGGGCTTCTGTGTTGCTCAGGCTAGATTAGAGTGCAGTGGCATCATCATAGCTCACTACAAACTCAAACTCCTGGGCTTAAGTGATCTTCTTGCCTCAGCTTCCTGAGTAACTGAGACTACAGCTTCCTGAGTAACTGTGCACTACTCCTGGTTAATTTTTCTATTTTTTTGTAGAGATGGCATCTCACTGTGTTGTTCGGCTGATCTCGAACTCCTGGCCTCCAGTGATCCTCCTGCCTCAGCTTCCCAAAGTGTTGGGAGTATAGGCATGAGCCACTGCGCCTGACCAAATCTTCCAATTTTTAAATGGTAGCTTAAATTTAAAAGCAAAACAAGAAAGCCACTGTGTGGCCAAAGAAAATAAGATGGCCCTATCCTCAGTAAGGAAATAAGGGGTATTATTTGCAAAAACAGGCCAATTTGGTTTAAAACAGCCCAGAGGGAGTCCACCATGGTTCAGTTCTCTAATGTTTTACATCTCCCCAACACAGTGCCTTATATGTGGTCAGAGCTCAACAGGACAAAGTTCCTGGTTTCTGCTTAAGCACAACTTTGGCTTGTGTGGATTTGGGTTATTCTGTTTCTAGCCAGTCTTTTTAGTTCCAGTGCTCAGTGCTGTCTGAACAATTTAGCCTCTGTACTTCAATTCCAATTTCCTGGGACAGGGAATCTGGTTGATTCTGATCAGGTCCAACCAGTAAACTTCTGGTTCACTCAGCTGTGTCTGAAGGAAGAGGGGTCATGGGATATAAGGTTCCCCTTCTGGTCCAGGCATTGGTGAGTGCAGGTACACCAAAAAAGGACTCGGATTGGGAAGGAATGGTAGGGTACCCATTTCCTTTCTTGTTTTTGTTTAAGACAGGTACTTTCAAAGTACCCTTTCTTTGAATTTACCTCCTGTAACAATACCTCCTACAAACAATGTCTGGTTTTCCATTTCTGTATTTTTGTTATTTCTAACAGATGTACAGAACCCTCATATGGCTCTGTTACCTGCCTCTTGCATAGAAAAGTGAAGTTTGTTTTCTCTTAAATGCTACATACATGTCCCAAGAGGTGCAGGCTTCCCAATCATTTCTAGCAGGCCCTTCTGGCTCATTCTGTAGAAAGGCTCCATGTTTAAGTGGGGCACATCTGGCAGACTGGGGCTCTACTAGAGTAGCAGGACTAAAACTGTATCTTGGTGTAGAATAAAAATATCACACATATAAAGACGTTTAGGCTTATTGAAGGAGTGTTTTCTGAAAAAGTTACAAGTTAGGTTTTAAGTGATAGAATAAAGAGGAGGTTACAGTGACATACATTTTAATTTGGAGGCCAGCAAACTGCATCCTTTCTGCCAAATTTGGCCTGCTGTCTGTGTTTGTAAAGTTTTATTGAAACATCACTACACTCCTTTGTTTACTTATGGCTTTGTATTACTTTGCATTACCAGAGTTGAGTTTTTGCAGCAGGGACTGATAGTCTGCAAAAATCAACAATGTTTACCACCTAGCCCTTTATAGAAAAAGCGTCTAACCCCTGTTTTAGTCTATCAAAGTACTTCCTTAGACTGAGAGCAACAGTTATAATTATATGAAGTTCATGGGAAAAGAAAATTGATATTTCAAAAAACAGTCCTAGGAGGATACTGTAATTCACAATAGGAAATATTCTATGTGATTTTTAATTCAGTGGATTACTTGATGTTCTCTAGGTATTATCAACTGCCATATGCTGGATAATAATTCATGCAGTAGAGTTTCTGAGTGTATCCATTGCAGGTGAATACTTCCTGCTCAAATAATTTGAGTAGATTTTTTTCTCTTTTTAAAAATTATTTATTATTTGTTTTTATGGATATATAATAATTATACCTATCTGTGGAATACATGGGATATTTCAATACATGCATACAGTGTGATCAAATCAGGGTATTTAGGGAATTCATCATCTCAAATATTTATCATTTCTTTAGCGTTGGAAATAATTCACATCTCTTCTAGCTATTTTAAAATATACAATAAATTATTGTTAACTATAGTCACCCTAATGTGGTATTGAATTCTAGAACTTATATTTCTTCCATATAACTCTTTGTTTATATTCATTAATCAACCTCTCTTCTTCTTCCCTCCTTCCCTGCCTCTGATAGCCATCATGCTAACTCCATGAAATCCAATTTTTTAGCTCCCACAACTGAGTGGGAACGTGTGATATTTGTCTTTTTATTCCTGGATTATTTCACTTAATATATGACCATCCATGTTGCTGCAAATGACAGAATTTCATTCTTTTGTGTGACTGAATAGTATTCCATTGTGTATATATATCACATTTTCTTTATCCATCCATTAATGGACACTTAGGTTAATTCCATATCTTGGCTATTGTGAATGGTGCTGAAGTAAATGTGGGGATATAGGTATCCCTTTGATATACTGATTTTCTTTCCTTTAGATCAGTGATTCTCAACCTTCCTAATGCCGCAACCACTTAATACAGTTCCTTTTGGTCATGACCCACAAGTTGAGAACTGCTTCTTTAGATAAATGCTCAGTAATGGGGGTCGGTGCCTGTGACTCAGTGGGTAGGGCATCAGCCCCACATACCGAGGGTGGTGGGTTCGGGCTGGGCCCGGCCCTGGCCAAACTGCAACAAAAAATAGCCGGATATTGTGGCTGGGGCAAGAGGATTGCTTAAGCCCCAGAGTTGGAGGTTGCTATGAGCTGTGATGCCACAACACTCTACCGAGGGGAACAAAGTGAGACTGTCTCAAAAAAATAAATAAATAAAAAATACTCAGTAATGGGATTACTGGATTGAATGGTATTATTTTTTGTTTTCTGAGAAACCTACATACTGTTTTCCATCATGGCTGTACTATTTACATTCCCACTAACAGCATATGTGTTTCCTTTTCTCTGTAGCCTCACAGCATTGGTAATTTTTTTTTTTTTTTTTTGAGACAGAGCCTCAAGTTGTCACCCTGGATAGAGTGCCGTGGCATCACAGCTCACAGCAACCTCCGATTCCTGGGCTCAAGCCAGTCTCCTGCCTCTGCCTCCCAAGTAGCTGGGACTACAGGCGCCCGCCACAACACCCGGCCATTTTTTGGTTGCAGCTGTCATTGTTTGGCGGGCCAGGGCTGGATTTGAACCCGCCAGCTCAGGTGTACGTGGCTTGGTATCTTAGCCTGTTGAGCCACAGGCGCGAGCCAGCATTTGTTATTTTTTGTCTTTTTGATAACAGCAAATCTAACTGGAGTGAAATGACACCTCATTATGGGTTTGATTTACATTTCTTTGATGATTAGTGACGTTGAACATTTTTTTCATATACCCATTGGCCATCTTTAATCTTTTGAGAAATGTCTATTCAGAATTGTTGCCCACTTTTTAATAGGATTAAGTTGGTTTTTTCCTGTTGAATTGTTTGAGTTTTCCTTTTATATTCTGGATATCAGTCTTTGTTCAATGATCAGCTTGCAAGCATTTTCTCCCATTCTATAGGTTGTCTCTTTCCTTTGTTGATTCCTTTGCTGTGAAGAAGTTTTCTAGCAGCTTTTTAGTTTCAGGTCTTATGTTTGTTTATGACTTTCATCCATTTTGATTTGATTTTTGCAGATGGTGAGAGATACGGGGTTAGTTTTATTCTTCTGCACGTGGATACCAGTTTCCCCAGCACTATTTGTTGAAGAGACTGTTCTTTCCTCAGTACATATTCTTGGCACCTTGGCACCTCTGTCTCAAAATCATTTGGCCATAAGTTGTGGATTTATTTCTAGGTCCTCTATTCTGTTCCAGTGGTCTATGTGTCTGTTTTTATACTACTGTCCTGTTTTGGTTGCTGTAGCTTCATAATGTATCTCAAAGTCAGGTATAACTGACTAATGATATTTGGTATAATGTGATGCCTCTAACTTTTTGCTCAGTGTCACTCTCTCTGGCTCTTCAGCATCTTTTGTGGTTTCATAAAAAAATTGCTTTTTTTGTTTCTGTGAGGGTATTTTAATAGGGATTCCACTGAATCTGTAGATTGCTTTGGGTAGTACAGTCTTTTTAACAGTATCAGTTCATCTGCTTCATGAGCATGAGATGCCTTTCTATTTGTTTGTGTCCTCAGTTTATTTCATTGGTGTTTTGTAGTTTTTGTCGTATTGAACTTTTACCTCTTTGGTTAAATTTCTAAATTTCTAAGTATTTTATTCTTTGGTGGCTATTATAAATGGGATCACTTTCCTGATTTCTTTTTTCAGCTAATTTTTTTTTTTTTTTTTTTTAGAGACAGAGTCTTATTTTTATTGCCCTCGGTAGAGTGCTGTGGCGTCACAGCTCACAGTAACCTCCAGCTTTTGGGCCTAGGCGATTCTCTTGCCTCAGCCTCCCGAGTAGCTGGGACTACAGATGTCCGCCACAACGCCTGGCGGTTTAGCCGGGGTCAGGTTCAAACCCACCACTTTTGTATATGGGGCCGGCACCCTACTCACTGAGCCACAGGCGCCGCCCTCAGCTAATTCTTCATTGGTGTATGGAAATACTGATTTTTATATGCTAATTTTGTATTCTCTAATTTCACTGAATTTGTTTATTCTAAAAGTTTTTTGCTGGAATCTTTCAGAATATATATGTATATAAAATCATGTCATCTGCAAAGAGGAAGAATTTGACTTCCTCTTTTCTTTTCTTTCTTTTTTTTTTTTTTTTTTTTCACTTTCTCTTTTCCAAGTTGGATTCTTTTATTACTTTTTCTTGCCTTATTGCTCTTGCTAGGACTTCCAGTACTATGTTGAATAAAAGTTGTGATAGTGGGCATCCTTGTCATGTTCCAGTTCTAAGGAGAAAAGCTTTCAGTTTTTCCCTATTAAGTATGATGTTAGCTGTGGGTTGGTGAAATATGGTCTTTATTATGTTGAGGAATGTTCCTTCTATGCTCATTTTATTGAGAGTTCTTATCATGAAGTTTTGTTGAATTTTTTTTTTAATTTTTATTAAATCAAAATTATGTACATTGGTGCAATCATGGGGCACAATGTGCTGACTTCATATACAATCTGAAATATTTTCATTGAACTATTTAACATAGCCTTCATGGCAGTTTTGTTGAATTTCATCAAAAGCTTTTTCTGCATGTATTGAGATGATCATATGATTTTTGTCCTTCATTTTGTTGACGAGATGTATTATATTTATTGATCTGCTTATGTTAAATCATCCTTGCTTCCCTGAGATAAAGTCCACTTGATCATGGTATGTTATCTTTTTGATCTTTTAGATTCAGTTTGCTATTATTTTGTTGCAGAGTTTTGCGTCTATGTTCATCAGGGATATTGGTCTGTAGTTTTTTTTTTTGTTGTGTCCTTCTTTAGTTTGTTTTTTTTTTTTGAGACAGAGCTTCAAGCCGTCCCCCTGGGTAGAGTGCTGTGGCATCACAGCTCACAGCAACCTTGAACTCCTGGGCTCAAGCGATTCTCCTTCCTCCTGGGCTCAAGCTGGGACTACAGGCGCTTGCCACAACGCCCGGCCATTTTTTGGTTGCAGCCGTCATTGTTGTTTGGCAGGCCCAGGCTGGATTTAAACCCGCCAGCTCAGGTGTATGTGGCTGGTGCCTTAGCTGCTTGAGCCACAGGTGCCAAGCTCTTTCTTTAGTTTTGATGACAGGGTAATGCTAGCCTCCTAGAATGGTTAGGAAGAATTCCCTCCTATTCAGTTTTTTGAAATAGTTTGAGAAGAATTGGTATTAGTTCATCTTTATAAATTTGGTAGAATTCAGCAGGAAACCCATGAAATCTTAGGTTTTTCTGTTTGTGGAGACTTTTTCTTACTGATTCAATCTTACTATTTGTTACTGGTCTTTTCAGCTTTCTATTTCTTCCTGGTTCAACCTTGGTAGTTTATATGTGTCCAGGAATTTATTTCCTCTGTGTTTTCCAATTTATTAATGCATAGTTGTTCATAGTAGGCTCTAATGATGTTTGTATTTCTCTAATATCAGGATGGTGTTAGGATGTTTCCTTTCTGGTTCTGATTTGATTTAAGTCATCTCTCTTCTTGGTTAGTCTAGATAGCAGTTTACTGATTTTTATCTTTTAAAAAACCCATCTTTTGGTTTCTTTGATCCTTTTCATTGGTTTTTTAGTCTCTATTTTACTTAGTTTGCCATGATCTTTATTATTTCTTTCCTTCTAGTAATTTGGGGTTTGGTTTGTTCTTGCTTTCCTAGTTTCTTGAGTTGTATCATTAGGGTTGTCTGTTTGAAATCTTTCTATTCTTTTGATGTAGGGATTTATTGCTACACTTGCTTCTTATCTCTGCTTTTGCTGTATCCCATAGGTTTTTGTTACATTATGTTTTATTTTCATTTATTTCAAGAATGTTTTTATTTCCTTCTTAATTTCTATATTGACCCTTAATTTCTACATTGGTTTTTCAGGAACATGTTGCTGAATTTTCATGTATTTGTATAGTTCCCATAATTTTTCTTGTTATTAATTTCTAGTTTTATTACGTTGTTATCTGAGAAGATATTTGATAAGATTTCAATTTTTTTTTTTTTTTTTTTAAGACAGAGTCTCAAGCTGTGGCCTTGGGTAGAGTGCTGTGATCTCACAGCTCACAGCAACCTCTAACTCTTGGGCTTAAGCATTTCTTTTTCCTCAGCCTCCCAAGTAGCTGGCACCACAGGCGCCTGCCACAATACCCAGCTAGTTTTCTGTTGTTGTTGTTGCAGTTGTCATTATGATTTTAGCTGGCCCAGGCTGGGTTCGAACCTGCCAGCCTTGGTGTATGTGGCTGGTGCCCTACCCACTGAGCTATGGGTGCTGCCCAGGGTTTCAGTTTTTAAAAATTTCCTAGCACTTGTTTTGTTATCTAACATGATCTTCCCTGGAGATTTTCCATGTGCTTATGAGAAGAATGTGTGTGTTCTGCAGCTGTTGGATGGATGATTTTTTTTTTTTTTTTTAAGTCAGAGTCTTACTCTGCTGCCCAGGCTACAGTGCTGTGTCATCAGCCTAGCTCACAGCTCAAACTCCTGGGCTCAAGCGATCCTCTTGCCTCGGCCTCCCAAGTAGCTGGGACTAGAGGCATCTGCCACAACACCCAGCTCATTTTTGTATTTTTAGTGGAGACAGGTCTGACTCTTGCTCAGGCTGGTCTGAAACTCCTGAACTCAAATGATCCTCTCACCTTGGCCTCCCAGGATGCAAGGATGATAGGCATGAGCACCACACCCAGCCAAAATGAAATGTTTTATAAATGTCTATTAGGTCCATTTTGTGTAAAGTACAGTTTAAATCCAATGTTTCTTTGTAGATTTTCCATCTGGATGATCTATCTAATGCT